>CM042444.1:10425110-10667610 GCA_023631565.1 Gymnocephalus cernua | reverse complement strand
CGGGCTCTCATTGGTCAGCCAGGTATACTACATTCTAAGGCTGTCCCGAATACCATTTTCTGGGCTTCGAAGCCTAGGTACTAATCAAAAGCAGTGGCTTTACGCAAGCCAGTTCACTGTGTTTATCTTTATTAAAGCGTCTGAAAATGACACCAAGCTGCTACAGTATAACCACACAGACCTCTTAGACTGGTCGGTTATAACTTGACTCATCCTGACATTTATCTGTTGTCAGCTGAGATGGATGGCATAGTGCTGCAGTGTTTCTGTGTTTACACTGCATAAATTTAGCCCATCTGCTAGCAGACTTTCATCGCTTTCATAGCTTAATCCCAACAGAATACCACAGTGAATTTTAGCCTGCATGCAACTTTTTTCAGCCTCACATTGTTAAAAGAGCAGCTAATATTGGTTGTGAGACCGCCAAGTCGTCACTGGACCTTTCTCTCTGCTCTGGGTGTGTGTGGGTGTGTGCAAAGCCCCTCCCTCTGTGAAACATGGAGATCAAAGGAGAGAAGAGTAAGACCTAAAAATGGTGTAAAGACACACTGAGCTAAAATGGAAAACACTGCGCTGCTACACGTGTCATTCGGTTTAATTAAAGGCCTTCATTTGGAAGGATTCTGTTATTATACAGTATTTAAAAAAAAAAAAAAAACACACAAATACACACAAATACCTACCTTTGGCTGTTCAAGGCATTGCTTTTATTCGGTATGCTCTCTGTTATTATTTCTTCAATTAACAAATGACAAGTACATTCATTGTTTTTTCACATGGTCAGGTCTACTACTATCAGGATGTAAAATGCAGGGACGAGATGTACGATAAGGATATTCTCATGCTTCAGGTTGGTAGCAATCAGACATTGAGAATGTCTTGAGGATTTTTCTCATGCTCTTACGCTTCACCATTTACAAATTTTCCACAAATTGTTTACAGATAGCTGCTTCCAAAATGGACCCCAACCACTTCCTCATGCTGGTCTTGTTGAGATTTGAGCTCTTTGATTATTTTAATGGAAGTTGTTCAAGCAAAGACCAGGTAAGCAACACCTCAACTATCATTCAGAAAAAAAAAAACGTTATGCCACCTAATGCTCTACTTAGTGATGAAATGCAACACAATTTGCAGGATGAACTGACACAGTGGAACCGCTTGACAGAAGAGATGCTGTACCTCCTTATCGTCGTTATTGGTACAGTGTCACATCCTACTAATCAAACTTGGGAAGTTAGTTGATTGGATAGAAACTGTACTATAGTGTCTGTGTCTTTTATTTCCAGGTGAACGCTATGTCCCAGGTGTCAGTCAGGTGACCAAAGAGGACGTGACAATGAGGGAGGTTATCCACCTGCTGTGCATTGAGCCCATGGCTCATAGTAGCCTGGTCAAGGGTCTGCCGGAGAACGTAAGCTGCACATACTGTCCAAATTATAGAGTTAGTATCTAAGTTTTTATAAGGGAATAATCATTTGATAACAAGTTAAAAATGTTTTGTTTTTTGTAGGAGAGCCATGAAACAGGCCTGGAGACTGTAATTACCAAAGTTGCCACCTTCAAGTATGTAAAGACTGTGAAAGAGCTTATGAACGTTCTCCTTAATATTCATTCCAGAGTGGGTTTAATCTGTCTGTTCTGCACTGTTTTAAGAAAACCGGGAGTGTCAGGGCATGGATTGTATGAACTAAAAAAAGAGCGTCTGGTAGAATTCAACCCTTTCTTCTACCATTATTCAAGATCACAGCATAGCAAGGTAATGCAATGTCTCAACACCAGTTTTATGTTAAATTGACACAACCTTTGTTTAATATTTCTCATTTCATTATCTTTTACTGTTTGCAGGCAGAAGAGTCTCAGAAGAAGAGGAGGACTCAGGAGGGCAATGATAAAGGTGATCAGTGTCTTTGTTCTGCACACACCTATGTATAGCTACAGAGTGACAATCTGTACTCCACTTGCAAATGAATCAGCGCTACTAACAGTCCCTCTTTTTTTTTGTTCTTAGCTCTGCGTCCACCGGTACCCCCAGCCTTCTGCCAAGCTTTCTCCAGCATAGTGCGTTTGCTCTGCTGTGACATATTCATCCACGTCCTGAGACGTGTCCTGCAGAGAGCTGCAGAGGACCGGTCGACTCATTGGACAGAAGCCATGATCCAGAGGGTACACATTACATGTGTTTTTTCCTTTACAGAGTCTGCCTCGCTCGGAATTTGCCCTTAAGTACTTAAACCACTTGCAGTAACAAAATGCATGCATTTACCACACAGGCCCTGCACTTGATAGGTCAGGCATTGCTTGAAGAGAAAACGCAGCTTGAGCATAGCACCGTGGAGGAAGTGACCTTTGATTTCAGCCTCAAGGCCCGCAGTAAGTCAAAAAAACAAATGTTTTGTATGCTCTTTTCATCACTCGCTTACTATTCAACATAGTTCTCAAAGCTATAAACTGGTTTGGTTTTGTGACATAAATGTCTATTCTGTTCTTCCAGGAATCGGTTCAGAACACGGCAAGTCAGTGTTCCTCTTGTTGTCCAAGATTAAGGCGGTTCCTTCACTTGAAGCTCAAAACGACATGGTCAAATGGGTTCTACAGGTAGGCTATTTAGTTAATACATTTTTATCTCCAACAGTTCATTTTTGTAGACTTTGTAGACATTTATTTTCCAGTTACCTTCACCATTTTATATGAATGTTTTTCTGCTAGATGTTTGAAATTGTCAAGTGCCTTAGAGAGAAGTCCAGTCCAACCGCCTCCATGAGCATGGATACAACCAAGCCAGAGGAGGTAAAAGAGCAATAAATTATGAAATAAAAATTCTGCATTTAACGATACAGTTGACTGGTCTTATACTTTTGCTTTCTCTATTTTGGGTAAGTACTTATAGGTTAAGTTCTATACTGCCACAGTGAGCTTGGCTCACTGGGCTTTCTACAAAGAAGGCTCTGGGCAGGGTAACTAGAAGATTTGGAGGTTGCATGAGTGCAGATGAAATAACAGATTCAAGAGAGCTTTATGCCATTGTCTCCAACAATAAAATTGTAGTTGTAACTCCATTTCAAGGGCAGATACAATTATCCAAATTAAAAGGTACCTTGTAGAGCTCAGAGCCGCCCTGTCTTTACATGACACAACCTCCCTTCTCCTAGGTTACAGCATCCCAACTCACCATTCATTTGGTTTCCAATTGGATCTGATTTCAAAGTGCCAAACACAATATAGCACTCTGTCATGAAATTATAAGAAACAACACAAACTGAATTGCATTGTGTATTTTCTCAGTATTGAGAAGTTTTGCTGTTTGACTTGTTATTATTCCAGAGTGCTCAGGACAAAGAGAAAGCTGAGCGCAAAAGGAAGGCAGAGGCAGCCAAACTCCACCGGCAGAAGATTATGGCCCAGATGTCAGCAATGCAGAAAAACTTCATTGAGTCAAACAAGATGCTGTATGAGAACATGCCAGAGAGCGGAACACAGGGAGAGCCTGTTACATCTACTGAGAGGTGAGAAGGACCATTAAAAAACAAAAAAAACAAATCCATGTGTTTTTAGCTTAGTGTTTGGCTAATTCTATATTGGGTTACATTTATTCCCCCTAGCTGTCTCATGGAGCACAGGGAGCTGTGTGTAGCCATCGGGCCCCACCGAGGCTCCTCTCCGACTGAGAGGGAGGTGCTCACCTGCATTCTTTGTCAGGAAGAACAGGAAGTTGTGGCCCAGGCTGCAGCCATGGTGCTGACTGCGTGTGTCCAGAGGTCCACTGTTCTGACACAGTGCAGAGGAAAGATACCGACCAATAGAGCAGATGGTCAGTCCATTTACTAATCATTTAATTTAATTGTAACTGTAATTTGACTCTGACACATTTGACTCATATGTGCATTGTATTTATCTCTTCAAGGGACAGGGACATCATATCCTCTCTTCATGCCTCCTGAACTGGCAGTTGGCACCCACACTGGCAGCTGTGGACATGTCATGCATGCCACATGTTGGCAGAAGTGAGTTATTACAAGAACAAATTTGCTAATTATTATTCTGTCAGCGCTCCTCTTTGTGTGTATGTGTGTGTGGTCCGTTAGAAGGCACTATTGACAGTTAATTTGCCATTAAGGTGTTATTCTCTATATTTTTCAGATATTTTGAGGCTGTTCAGAATATGACCAGGAACCGGCTCCATGCTGAGCTGATCATCGACCTGGAGAATGGGGAGTACTTGTGTCCCCTGTGCAAGTCTCTGTGCAACACTGTTGTCCCTCTTATCCCGTTTGAAACACTAACGTTTAACTAGTAAGTCCAGTCCACCTTCTTCATGCCAATCTGCAATAGATTGTTGGTTGTACAAATGTATAAAAGTTATTTGCTTTCCATCTACAGTGAAAATGCAGAGATAATTGGACAGCATTTGACCCTGCCTCGCTGGATCCAGATCATCTCTGCCAGGATTAAAGGACTCAAGTCAGTCACTCAGGATAACGGTAAGAAGACTTACTCAACATACCATGATTGCATATCTTTGGATGGGTGGCACAGAAGAAGGCATGTGGCATTGCTGTTGTGGGAGGTTTTAGGTTCAGCCACTGCAGCTCTTTGCCTTACAGTGTCACTTGGGTAGAAAGGCTTACCTTGATACCAGTTATTCAGCTTCAATAGTTAATTATGAGTGCCATCCAATGTAATTATGCCTAGTTGTTTGTGATGTGTGACACTCCGGTGATTATAATTGATCTTCTCTCTCTCGGGCAGATTGCAACACAGAAGGCAGTAGTGTTGATGGGGACACGGGGCTGTGCGGAGAGGGCCAGTCAGACTTTAGATCCATTCTGAGCTATGGTGTACAGGAACCGTGAGTGAAACTGTCAGCTCCTTTGGTGTCCCTCAAGTATCTCTGGTTTTCGTTTAGCACATAAGTTTGAACTCTATGCTGGTGGTTGTTTTCAGGAGGAAGTTCTCCAATAGCATAGCGGAGATGCTGGTTGTTTGCGCCACCACAGTTCACAGGGTGGGACTGCAGACGGCACCCAATGAGCTGTGCCCACATGTGCCCATCATGGCTTGGAACACATGTGCCTTCACTATTCAGGCCATAGGTACAGTAGGAGTTACAAGGCTTATTGTGTCAATCTGTCGCTTTTTGGTGGGTTTCTTTTTCAATTTAATTCAAAATACATTTGCATGTCTTCACAGAAAACATATTGCAGGAAGAGGGAAAGCCACTGTTTGGGTCCTTACAAAACAGACAGGTTGGATGCCTCATGACTTGTCAACAGCTATCAAATAATGCATGTAATGTATCATAGTTTAGGTTTAACTTGGTCAGACATCAGTTTTTGAAATGGTTCTCTATTTTAGCTTGCAGGTCTGAAGGCAATTGTTCAGTTTTCAGCAGCTCAGAGACTTAAGAGCTCCCAGGCTGTCATTCAAAGGCACTTCCACGACATGTTGGGGGGTATGTGGTCATTTAAGAATACATCCATTTACTTGAAAAGTAAAAATTGTTGCACAGCTTTCTTCCTTGTAAAGCATATTGTGTTTTCCTCTAAGTATGAAATGTGATATTTATTGTGGCTTGTGGTCATAACGGTGACTTCTTTCCCCAGTTTTGCTTCCGGGCATGGGCAGAAAAAACAGCCCTTCTCTTCTGGAGGTGGACTTTTTCCATCTTCTGGTAGGTTCCACCTAGAGGGAACAGCTTTGTTGAGAATGATAGACTCCAACTTATCTTGTCTTCATCTCTCAACAAGTTCTTGTTGTGTTTTGTCAGGTGGGGTTGGTGTTGTCTATACCTGCACTGTATCAGGAGGAGGCTGTAGACTTACAGCCATCCGCAGTCAGCTCTGCCTACAACCACCTGCACATCCTGCATCTAGTCACCATGGCTCATATGCTGCAGGTCCTCATTTCCTCTAAAGGTACAAACCGCAAAACCATACATTCTGGTTAATTTACTGAACTACCTTTAGAGCGTAGTACAATAACAAGATGATTAAATAAGTGTCATTTCTACTTAGATTTCCCTGCGGTGGCTGGAGAGGAGACGGAGGAGGCGAGAGCAGCATCACAGCTGTACACTACAGTGTGGTACAAGTGTTTCTCATCATTATATTATTTATCTGGCAAAATACATGAGCAGAATTAACTTATTTTGTTTGACATTTAGTCAATAGTATGTTTTCAGTTATCTTTTATTAGTTTTGTGGCAAACCAAAATTGAATAAGGCACACTCTCCCTACCCTACTGAATGACACACCAATTATTGTTAAAAATGCCAGCATATACAGCAACATGCAGCAATAACCGTTTAAAGCTATGGCGGGAAATAGGTTTCCTGGCTGTATAATCATGCATTTAGATGTGCAGTTCTTTTGAGCTCAAAACTCACGAACAGAATATTAGCTAAAAGAAAAGTTAATGTGTTACCTTGATTATGAAATTTAAAATAAAATACAAATGTGAGTCGAAATTATTGGCTGATATGTATGTATACATATATTCAATGAACGTCTCTTTTTCTTATTTAGGTGAATGCTTAACATTTTTTAACAGAATTTATCTAGTAAAAAAATAAAAATGGAACTGTGTCCAAAGAATTACTGCTGCTGAAATTGAGTCTCTAAAATGTAAGCTCCTTGGTGGCAAATCTGTTTTTTTCCCTACAAAGGTTTTTTTGAAATCTGCATTTCTGCCAACCGACATTCATTTGTAAGCTCAGTTTGACCGTCCCTTTTACCCTGCAGTAAGGAGGAAATTGTTCTTTTTCAAACCTGAAACTAAATGATTTGCATTTCTGTTTGTTCACAATTTAAATGGCAGCTCTTGACAGGAAAAACAAAACAAAAATTAAATGTTTTTAAATGCTGTCCAGAGGTTAAAACCACACAACGTTTTTCTTAGGAACATGGACATTTATTTTTTATTAGCCTGCTTCATAATCAAACTTGACAGGAATCGACCTCACCTGGTTGTAATGGAAACAAATGCTCACTTAGTAGAGGCTAACTTTGCTCCTTGTTCCCTTTCCATGCTGCATGCTCAGTGATGTACACGGTAATGTGGACTGCCCTCAGCTTGTTTGACAGATTGTTCTGGGGTTTGCTCATCAGGCTGATTCCAGATGTGTCCGGCAGCTCTGTGGCAGAAAGAGTGAATAGAGGAATCGAACCTTTCCTGCGCTGTGCTGCTCTCTTTTTCAGTTGCCTTACAGGAGTACATCCTCCAGAGGAGCTTTCTAGTACTGCTGGTAGGTGAAGTATCATTTTAACATACTACAAATGACGATTTAATAAATTCAAGCTGACATTTTGGGTCTTTGCAGTTACCTCTCAAGGTCAGATGGAGGCACTATGCAGCTACTTGGCACTACCCTCTAATGTGTTCCAGCTCTTCCAAGACCACAGAGACACTGTTACTCCACTGATGCAAAGGTACAGTATGTGATAAACATTGAGGCAAGGCCAATGCATTTGATCAGTGTTTTTTTTCATATTGACTGGAGAGGTGAGCGGTTTTATGACAATTATTTATTACCTTAGGTGGAGTGGGAGCCCAGCTGTAACTAAAGCCATGAAAGGCAACATCCAGACAGTCAGGTAGACTTTGGCCTTTGTATTCTTTCAGTCCCACTTATATTTTGGAATAAAACATCACTTAATAATTGATCAATAAACTCTCCAGATACCCCAGAAGAAGGAATCGTTTGATTGATCTTCCTGAGGATTACAGTGCTCTCCTCAACCAAGCCAGCCTTTTTCAGTAAGTGGGGGTGGGATTGAAGTCATTTCAATTATCCCCTTTCAGTGGGAAATCTGCCAGAGATGTTCAACCCGCTTGTCCACTTTGTACTTTGTCCTCAGGTGCCCCAAGTCTACAGATGATGACAGGAAGCATCCGACCCTATGCCTGTTTTGTGGGGCCATGCTGTGCTCTCAGAGCTCCTGCTGTCTCAGCCAGCTGGATGGAGAAGATGTGGGAGCTTGCACCGCCCACGCTGCTACCTGTGGCGCTGGAGTGGGCATGTTCCTCAGGTGGGTCAATTCTAGGCCTGATAGGAATCAAGAAAATTATTTTCAGCTCTAAAACTTGATTTTAACTGCATTTTATTTTACTTTGAATTGTATTGTGTCTTGCTTGAAATTTGCTATATAAATGAATTTTGATTTCATGTTGACAGGATAAGAGAGTGTGAAATTGTGCTGATGGCCAGTAAGACTCGAGGAAGCACATACCCCGCTCCTTACCTAGACGATTATGGGGAGACTGATCCTCACCTGGGGTAAGAATTTTAGCTTCTTTTCCAGGTGCCAGGCAAATAGGTGAAAGCTGCTGCAATTTAAACCCATCCACCACCTGCAGACAATGAGTGTTACAGCTGCAGTTTTAGGTCTACTGCACTAATTGCATTACAAACCTGCGTTTGGAAAATATTTCATGCTTTTCATCAATGACACCATGTGTCCTTGTTTGACATTTGTCTGTACTAGACCAGAAAGACTTGATTTCCAGATTAGGAGCAAGCTTATATGACACATTTTAATTATATTTAGTCAAATTTTAGTGCAGAAGAACACTGTACAAGTCACGCTATCCTATTTTGCAAAGGTCTTCCATCAAAGTCTTGCAGAGTTTAATGTCATTCAACAATGCGGTCACTGAAAGAAAACTACTAATCATATGAAACATTACTGCTTCTGTAGGCAGCATATAGGCATGGCCATGAAGTACATCATTTTGTCATATACTGTATGAAATGTATTGTGTTTTTGTGGACAAACCCTTGAATAAATCAGGCCTTCTGTCTTTTAATTTCTAGAAGGGGCAATCCATTGCACCTTTGCCCAGAGCGCTACAAGAAGCTGAACCAGCTGTGGCAGCAGCATTGCATCCTGGAAGAAATAGCCCGCAGCCTAGAGGTGGTCAATGTTATGTTTGCCTTTGAGTGGCAGATGTTGTGATGAATGCTCCAGCTGTGGTGGCCGGGAAGTTAAGAGCACAGCCATAGAGCACAGTCTGCTCCCAATGCTCCTAAGGCGCACACACCAACCACACACCAACCACACACCAACCACACACACACACACACACACACACACACACACACACACACACACACACACACACACACACACACACACACACACACACACACACACACACACACACACACACACACACACACACACACACACACACACACACACACACACACACACACACACACACACACACACACACACACACACACACACACACACACCCCCTCCTATAGAGGAGGCCTGAGCAGCAAATCCCTCCGTGATGATACCCCTGCTGGAGTTGAGAGGTGGGACAGTCAAAAGAGGAAGAATAGTGGAGGGTGATGAATAATAAGTAAACCCAAGTCGCCTTGTTTTAATTTGATTGTCTGCTGTGAGAATGAGTTTCTCCTAGAGAATTGTTATTTGCAAAAAGGCTCATTCAAATAAAGACGAGCATCAGATACACCCAAAAATGTTTCAGTTATCAGTTTATATATTTGTTTTCTCTCAGTAATGCTGTGAATTTTCTGCATTCTCTTTTGGTGTTAGCAATTATGATTTGTCATAAGTTATAATTGTTTAATTGTGCTGCTTTGAAGGGTACATTTGAAAATTAGGCATGGTTTTCAGATTTCACAAATTTTTGCTTTCGACCATTATGTAAAAGGTCCAAATGATGCAGCCACATCCTACTGTCACCTTTACTCATATGTAATGGTTAAAATATGTAAAATACATTATTTTTAAAGTTGTATTAAAACAAACACAGTATTCTGAAAGGCGTATACAGTAACATGCCTCCATGATTTCCTGGTATAGATGCATTTAATGATAAGACATTTTGACACTATAAAGTTTTCCAAATATTTCAGCCACATTTTGACATTTATGGTTGTAAGTCCTCACTGATGTCAATAATCAGTGAGTGAATTATATGAAAACAAGCTACAAATCCTATTTGGACAAAGTGATTATGATGATCAGATATCCACTGTATGTTTGTAATGATTAAAACTTATCGAGGGGACCATTGCTGGACAGATTATGAGTCTCATTTCACCATGTGGTGGGAATCCACCTAACACAAATTGAATTTAAGTCAAATAGAATCAATATTCTATTTAGGAAGGGAATTTAATTTTTATTGAAAAGTAAAATATGTGTGAATAAAAAATGTCCTCCTTTTTGTGTTGTTTGACAGTACTACTTGACTTCCAGGCTGTGGAAATAAAGACTCTAGCCAATATACAGCTGAACTGCTCCTGTGCCATGAATCCAGCTTGTGTCTATAATATCTGATGTGTTATGGGATTGGATTTGTTTTATTATAATGGAATAAAAGTATCTTCTCATTGCTCATCCGTAGAATCAATTAATGATCTATTTTCCGTCATCAATATTGCGCCATCTGTCATGTGAGAGGCAAAAATCGGCAGCATTCTCTTATTTCACAATTATGATGCTGCATTTAACTCAATGTCTCACAGACATAATTAAAACTTAATTAAATCACACATTTTAACACAAGTTTTTTTTACATTTTTATTTCATTTTATGTTTTAAGCTGTAATTTTCCTTCTCACCTGCCATGTGTTCTATAATTCCTGAAACAGGCAGAAAAGGAAGACTTCCTTTGACCAACAGACAATGTCCTGCCAACAGCTAATATGTCAAATCCTTAATCATTAAAACAAAGTAAGACATGGAAGTCTAGTTTGCAATGTACTGGTCTGGATCCCTTATAAAACAATCACAAACAACAAAATCCGACCATCACCAGCTCAGAACGTGTTTGTCAAGCTTTTGGTTGCTCATCCCAGTGAAAATGACATGATGACATGATGGTTTTTCCATAAGAACATGGTGGCATTGCTGAGGCACATAAGAGTTATTGTAGTGATGGCTTAACCATTATAAATGGATGATGTGATGTGTACTCTACTACACTGGTCCAACTTTGTTTGCTAAAGTCTAAAATGCTAAAATGCACAGTAAGGATCCAAACATGTTACTATTGATTTTATCATCCAGAACTAATGTAGATTTCAAGTCAAAGCACCCTGCGCCTACATTTGTGGAATTTAATTTATATATCTTACATTCATGATATAGTAATTTAAAAAAAAAATGTTGACTGCATTTTCTATCATAGTTTGAACCAAAATCAAACAAAAAATGTGGGCTTCAACTTTAACGACCCACAACACAAATTTGTCTTCATCAAACAATTATATATTTCATGTTCCTTTTGACTCCAGTGTTGCAACTGACGGCTGTACGAAACTGTTTTGTACACATGTTGCAAAACCACGATACACAGGCAATAAAATATCAGAAAACAGAAGACAGATGTACAAAAAATATGTATTACTATAATAATAAATCATTAATAGTTGTAAAAAGTCAACAAGGCATTATCTGCATTTTGGAAAAGAGCTACTGTCATACTAGGACATGTATTATATATTATTGTGTGATATTTCCCACAATATATTTTAGTTTCCACACACAGGTATTTCTTAGTTGTAATTCTTGACTTATATGGAGAACAACCAATAAATGTAACGTAACAACTCTTTTTAAGTAACGAGGAAAAGGCCCTTACTTAGGCCTTCAGGGATGCTGTTCACTGAGGCCTAAGAAAGGTCAACTGGCTTCAGGTATTTCCTTTGGTGGCACATTGTCCGGCCCATAGTGTGCTTTAGAGGTGGAGGGAACGTTAATGTTGGGATCTCCATTGTTGGCTGTGTCTATCTGGTTGCTCTTGCCAAGGCTCTTGATGATGTTCAGGTTGGTGCGGGCAGTTTCCATAAAGCTGTTTTCCAGCAGCCAGCCATCAGACTCAGAGTTGAGGTCGCCCTGTCTCAGCACATTTTCCAGGGAGGTCTGGAGGTAACGAACCCCTGTCAACACCGACAGCTAAAACAAGACACACAGATATTAGCGACAGTCATATTACAATAGGTCAAAGAACTAGTTTTGTATGTTTCGTTTGGTATGGGGTCATTTTGTATCTGACGTACAGTAATTTAAATTGAGTAGAGGACAATAGTAGAGTCCACTTCAGGTGCTGCATGGAGGACCCAGAGATAATATGACAGTAGAGATTTGCTCAAGGATTAGTACTGCAAGTCTGTGAAGTAAATACGCAAATCACAGTGTTGGTGCTATTGCTATGTATTTTTTAAATGTGAGAAAAGAAAAAGGCACCAGCCAACCTTTTCTTATTACATTTTAAGTGATTATGTATCATATTTCAAACAGTTTTAAGATAAAGAAGAGTTTACTGCAACACACCTGCACAAATGCAGCTCTTTTTGGAGAACCTTGTCTCTTAAAGAGTACTGCACTGATTTAGCATTGCACTCCATAACAACTTCAAAAGATCAAAAATTATGCAGCATAATCAGAGATGTTGTCTTTTTGTTTTGTTCCAAGCACTCTTCTTCCTTGTCAAACCCATGGCGCCTACATTACCCACAATGCAACTGGACCAGAAACAGTTAGGTTGGAGATTCAGGTTTGTTATGCCAGCAGTGAGCATGAACCTAGCTTTAACACAAACAAGCGGGCTACAGACGTCAACATTGCCTCAAGTTACGTCACTTGAGGCAATTTATCAGACTAGTGGGGCCACATAAGCTGTACAACTTTTTTTACCTATATTGCGCACAGAACCCCCCAAGACCTGAAACAAACTTTCGTGAGTAAAAAAACACCAATTCGTTTAGCGTGTTTTTCCACGCCATTTGGCGTCCATTGACCTACATTAAGTTGCTATTGCGTAGCCATGGCAAGTAGTATAAAAGGACGAAAGTCCGCGTATGGAGGTTGGTTGGGGTGGCTTTCACCCGGGAGAGCGGGAATCGCGTCCCACGTGTGGCGTTTGTCAATTGTCGTTTTATTTTTATTTTTATGAAGCCTTCCCCAATGTTCTTTTCCTAAACCCAACCTTTTTGTTTTTACACGCATGTAACGTTGTTCTCGCAATAGCATGATAACACGGCATGTGGCACGCCACGTGGCGACGGCACGTGGCAAGTGACTTGTATGTTTACATCCGCTGTATACAGTGTAGATATACATGTGGATAGCTCAAAATGCGTACAGATAACACACTACTTGGCTTTAGGAAAATGGCGTGTATGTTTACGCTAAGTCATGATGCCACGTTGAAAAAAAGGGGAGTTCCCCTTTAACTTCCCCATTAAGCCACTATGTTGTTATAAACCTGTCTCTCCTCACCTCAAACAGCCAGGTGATGAGGACTGTGAGACCAATGGACTGCATGATGTGGGTGTAGTACTCCAGCAGCGCCTGGCGACAACCTTTCATCCACAGGTTCAGCTCTTCCGTCTGGTGCTCATAGTTGAAGTGAGCGGAATTGTTGGTGATCTGCTGCTGGATGCAGGGCCGAGGGGAGTTGATGTTGCAGCAGCTGAAGGGCACTCCGTCCATCAGGTACTTCCCCTCCACGTTACTTCTTAATCGGCTAGAAAGAAGGAAAAAGAAGGAGAAACTCAGGATCTGACTTAATGCTTTTTATACAGCAGTGTGTGAAAGATTTAACCTTGGTGTGTATTTGTTTGGGACTGTACTAAAATTTTGTCAGTAACTTTTACAAAGTCCTGTTTTACGTCATCTTTAGTTTGAATATACTCTCTTGCACTTACTCCGCCACCTCTTTTTTGGACATATCCAGGTAACGGTTGCTGATCCACTGGATTTGAAACCAATCTTTATAGCCATTGTTCCCACAGCACTGGAACTCTATATGCAGCATGTCCACAGTTCGCTTCAGGAAGCAACGTCCTGGTGTGTCTGTGTCCTTGTAGAACCTGATGGCCTCTGCCAGCCCCAGGTTCAGAGACTCCTCTAGCTCCCCACGCATGCTGTAACACATCAGAGCCCCCACCAGCACACAGAAGGTGAAGAAGAAGGTACATATTATGTAGGGCAGCATGATCAACTTCCAGCGCAAGAACTTGGTGGTGTCCACGCAGTCGTAGCAGATCTTCCCACCCAGGAAGTTTATGGCACAGGCGATGAGGCCCACAGCGATTAGCATGTTGGGCACGTACTGGATGTTCCTCTCAGCCATCAGCTCTCCTCGCTTGTTGATCTCCACCTTGAGGAAGAGCCCCAGGCTGAACAGGATGACCCCTGTCACCACTGAGATCCAGTTCAGAATCCACAGCACCTGAGCCAGCTTGTCTCTCTTGGTCTTGGTGAACCTCAATCTCAAGACCGCCATCGTGTATCTATACCTCTCTAAATTTTCTTTTAAGTCTAAGGGGGGATTAAGGGTAGGACACAGGTAGAGCAGGGGAGAGGGACATGTTATCCTCCAGGGAGTGTGGGGGACCAAGGGGAAGGGGATTGGTTGTACAGTTTTCTGAAGGTCCTCTCATAAGCAGCTTAGCTTGGTAGTCGTGATAGATATCTTGTGGACACTGCATTATGGTTATACTGTAGATGCATGGAAAACACTGTTAAGACAAAATACAATGACATGTCATCAGTTGTAAACAAACTGAGAGAAGTTCAACAATATGTCATTTGGTTTAAAAAATGTTTTTCCTTTTAAATCCAGTTTTCCTGTCATGTCTTTCTGGACAAAGCTCCTAAAAAAATGATTTAAGAAATAACTGACATAATGAAACATATAGTCCACTGTACCTACCTTATTTGGGTCAGCATTCACATTGAACATCTGACATTGTTCTCCTTTGTTTCCTTGCTGACATCCTCAGATTTAGTCCTGAGAGAGGCGAGTGGTTGTAGCGACACAGATAGTATAAAGGCAGCATCACAGTGAGACTAGTAGCCAAGTCCTGACCCTCCTCCTAATCCCCTTTAATCATTAATCAGCCCTGGGCCCAGGAGGGATTTGGAAACACCTTCTGCCACCTACGCATATCTGTCCCTGCACTGTGAGAGTAATGGATGATGGCCATTGTGTGTTTTCATTTGTGTAGTAGTAAAAAAGAGACTGGACATATAATATGCAAAAGTAAATAAAGGTCATAAAGAGTCAACTAAGGTAACTAAATATTTACTGACACAATTATGGAAGGATGAAACTGCTGCTGCACTTCTCTCTGGTGGACACCTTCCAGTAGGGCTGCAGCTAACATTTATTTTCACTATTAATGAATCTGCCAATAATTTTCTTGATTAATTGTTTTGCCTATAAATGTCCAAAGAAAAATGTAATGTAATATAATTTACAACAGCTCAAGGTGATGTTTTCAAATGTCTATTTAATTTGACTGATCGACTTATTGCAGCTCTCCAGGCATGTGGTGTTTTTGTCCACAATGAGTGATGTCATAGCAGGTGTTGTGCTTTTGCAAAATTGTGAAAAGAAAACTGGTTGTGATATTACTGACTGGGGTGTGGCCAAAAGTGCCAAATGCCTGAAAAATCCAAGCTGTAGAGAGCAGAGTACTTTTTCCTTCCTCTATCATTTAAGACGTTCATTTTTACCTCCTACTATCACACACACACACACACACACACACACACACACACACACACACACACACACACACACACACACACACACACACACACACACACACACACACACACACACACACACACACACACACACACACACACACACACACTCAGCCAGACTGAAAATCAGCCAATGAAACGTTAACTGAGAGTGAGATTAGTGGATTAACGTGTACCATAGTAGCTTGTGTAAGAAGAGAACAGTATCGTAGCCACAGGGCCAGTCACCTAATCTACAAGGCGGACAGAACACACACAGCCTCACCTCTGTGCAGACCAAGAGAGAAGCCTAACGAAGCTACTGGAAAACTAAACTACATCTCCAAGTAAGTATTTAGAATCCAACAAATATTTACAATGCATTGTATGGAGGCTCCTCTAAGTAATTACTACAACGTTCACGCTTTAATCTGTTCTTGCTTTAATCTGTTCTTGCACATTGAACTAATAATGGAAACATGTCTAAGAGAGAAGTTTTCCAGGCTTAAGTGTAAATTGTTCATTGAGATACCCTAAGTACATTAGATTATGGTTAAAACACTTTAGTATACAGTACATAAGATGTTTTCATAAATACCTATTTGTTTTTTGGCTGTAATGAACTATCATTTCTTTTCCCCAGTAATGCTCCCTTGATCCCACCATGTGAACTCCCTTTTCTCGCTGTGGACTCCGGGGTCTGAGGGCATCATGCTGGATACACAGGGCCAGTGGTCCGAGGTGTTAGCCGACAACAACATAAGAGCCATTATCCGCTGGCTGCGGAAGCTTACAGCTAAAGGTATATTAGGATTTGACTGCCATAAAACTAGAATTTAGAAAATGTATCTACTAAAAAACACTCTTCCATAAGTTATTTGTTGTGTGTTTCATTAACATGTCTTCTCCAATAATACCCTGATGCAGGTGAAGCTGATGTGGAGGAAATCCTACTGACTTTCAGCTGCTGGGTACAGAAGACATCAGAGTTTGCTAAAAAGGAGTTATTAACACTATGTAAGAACTTGTTCCTTTATAAATCAGGTTTAAATGTTTGAATTTCAAAGTACACACTGGGGATCTCTTTTTATATCTCTTCCCACAGGTTTGAGCCGCTGCCAGGGCCTGTGGATATTTCTAGACCACAGTGCTTTCACCAGAGTGCACATGCTGCTCCAGAGACTGAGGAACTTGCTTACCCTAGCCCAGTGGGCAAAAAGGCATCTCGGTTCAGCCCACCTCTGGCATGGTATACTCAGAACGCATACAGCGTAAAGTGTTACCACAAATTCTTTGTCCTTTTTTTCTTCTATTGTGCTCTGTTCTGCTTTATTGATAAATACTGTGTATTTGATTCCAGTTATTAGTTCTTAACTTTTATGTATCACAGTTGATACATGTACTTTGTTCTGGATTTGGCAAACTTCCTGCAGTGCAAGGACAACCTCTTTAAATCTTTCTGCCATGCTTTCACTATTCCTTCCAGCTTTTCCCAACAAATCAGGGCCTTCTGGATGCTTGATTATAGACACATCAAGGTACATAACCAAGAAGCAAAATAGATTTTTTACATTAGAGGAGTGGCTAATTCTATTTAAGTCATTAAAATGAGCATGTGCATGCTGACTGTGATGTGAGTGCAATTCAGGGGCCACTTAACCATCCTGTTGATTACATTAGCGTCTGTTTCAGCAGCCATAATGGACTGCAGGTGACACTAATGGGCCACTTGAGTAGTGCTTATGATTAATGTAGTAACGCTCCACTGTGCCACTTAATAGGCATGAAACTACAGTATACCTCTCTTTTGAAAGAGAAGATTCTTTCATGGATGATAAGAAATGTGCCAGTTTATTTCTTGATCACAACAAGTAGGGGAGGTATAACTGACATATTAAATGTAAGTCAAAAAAAAAACCTCAGAATGCTGCTTTATGTAATGTTACATCCTACCCAGGCCCCCATGAAGTTATTGTTGAGCCTCAGGGCTGCTGCTCCCTGTCTCTCCTGGCAGCATCGTTGCATCATCCACTGTCTGTTAACGAGGAAGCAGCCTCAGTTGGCGTTAAGGTACCTCCACTAGACCAGACCCGCAATAGAGAGTGCTGAGGATGCTAAGCTCTATGCAGATGTGCTACTTCTAAACAGGTACATTCTGATACATTAATGGCTTGCCAGTCATATGTTGAATCATCACTTATTGTCTTACTGTGTGTCGTTGACAATGTCTTTGGTCTCTGAAGCCTGGGCTCTACTGAAGAGAGGCCACACAGAAAGTGACAACGTGGTCATGTACCTCCTCCAGGCTTGTAATAGACTTTGTCTATGTGCAGAGACTTTAACGTGCATCCCTGCAGAATGCAATGTAGGTGAATATCTTGTAATACTTATATGCAACATATTCAGCCTTGAAATTACTTCTTTTTTTTTTTTTAATCACCACCCTGCTTGCTGTCTGCCAAACTGTATCAGGCCCAGAGAGTCAACACAGTGTCCCCAGAGGAACTGGTCCAACTAATCAGAAAGGCTGTGATGGAAGTAAGAAAGCCACATCCCAAGATAAGGTACTGTAATTGTAGATGGCGTGTGGACAGCAGAGGTTGAAAATATGTTCAGTACCCCAGATAACTCAGCAGATCATTTATCTGTTCTTTATTCCAGTGAGGTGCTGTGGCCGGAGCACACAGAGAGAAAATCGAACAGCAGAGAGATGTTTCTGTCAACGCAGGCTCTCCGTCACCTCACGCCCAGCCCCTCCCCAATGGACATGGTAGAAGAAACTAAGCAAACAGCACATACAGATGAACCAAAAGACGAACAGCCTGTCCATAATGCATGTGTTGTCAGTGTCCCTACAAAAAATGACCACAACAACATGAATACATTTCTTAGAAATAATGATTGCCCTTTACATCTGTCCTTGTCCCAGCAGCAACCTGAGTCACCAGAGCACATTTCTTCTTCTAAGGATCTGAGTCTGTCTCCTGCTTCTCCTCAGCCTCTTCCTTGACTCTGTTGAGACGGGACCGTCCTTATGTGTACAAAAGTACCTTGGCTCTGCAGAGGATCTCCTCTTTCCTCAACGATGGAGAGAACCAAAGCAGGGAAGAGGAAGAAGAAGAACAGAGTAGAACCCCTTCATCAACTGAAGGTGATGCCTTCCCAGATTGTCTTGAGCTGACAATGACACTAGGTGGCGCCACAGACCCATTTTTTCTGGGAACAAAGATGTTTTGGTAGAGCTGGTGCTTTCTGCAGAGGGTAAGCTTTATATATATATATATATATATATATATATATATATATATATATATATATATATATATATATATATATATATATATATATATATATATATATATATATATATGTAATGCTTTACACCGTATGTGCCCAGAAAACATATGAACGTCACCAGCAAGAGGAAGCAGTGGGATGCTTCAATCAAGACCTCTCCTGTGCCCTGTCTCAAACCACTCAGGATATGCTGACTGACCTTCCTCAGAGCCTTCTGACAGAGGATCATGTAGCCAGTGGCCCAGGGGTCTCAGCAGAGACCGCTCAGCAGGACATTGCCCTTCTCACCCCCATGTGTAGCTCTATTTTCCCCCACAGCTTTAGATCTCTGGTATCCCTCAGACCCCCACCCTAACCTGCAACATCACAACCACCTCTGCTCCTTCTGACATTACCAACGACAGCTCCCCCAAAGCCCAACTAAAAACAGATGAACCCTGTGTCCAGAGCACCTTAGCCTGGTTCGATCATTGCAAAATGGGCAGCTGGTGGAAACAGGACTTGGAAACCTGTAGAGCTTCCACTGGCCTTCTATCTGCTACAGAGCCAGGAGCAGCTATCCCATCAGGTGAAGAATTTTGGATGATTTTTATATTTCAAATAAACAATACTATATACATATAAAGCCACATACAAACATATGCAACCACATGGTGTTAACTGGTCTGTAGAGATAATGAAATGTGTGCTACCAGTTGCCTTATTGACATTTAGAGGTCCCAAAACATTGCAAATGGTCATTAGCAATATGCTAATTAAAACCCCATTCATGTCATTGCATGTCGAATGCATAATTTGTGTTTGTGTTCTGGCCAGACATAATTATATGTCAGAGGAGCTGATGTTCTCTGCAGGGTGCAGGACACAGGTACATGTACCACAGGCAGGGGGTCTTGGCTGCTGGAGACTGGCAAGGAAGTGAAGTGTCAGAGATTGGTTCCCTTAACCTTGCTGCAGCAGTCATTCATCCATAAAACAACCCCTTCTCCCTCACTCCCTCCTTCATGCTATTTCTATGGGGGGTTTACTGTCTACCACTGCAAGCAGACCTCCTTCCATCTGCTGGGTTGTGCTGATCACCACTGGGCCTCAGGGATCTACGGCCTATTGCCCCACGCTGATGCCCCAACCTTGTCACTGGGATAAAGGTTAAAGACATAAGAGAGATTAAAAGAATAGTGTCAGATCAGCAGTTTAACAGACATCTATTGCGTGTGATGTGTTTCCAGCAATGGAACATTACAACTCAGACAATGTTAACACTTTCTTATTTATGGTTGTGTTTCTGTTTATTCACAGATAATAAGAGGCCTTCTCTTGCACTAGGCCAACTATATTCCTACGACTTTATGAACTTCACTGCAAAGCAAAAAGGGGACAGCAGAGATGACTTCTATTGAAGCTGTGGGTGTTCATGTCAAGGAGATAAAAACCAGTCTGGCCAGTAGGGGTCACTATTGTTCCAGTTAAAAAGCTCGACAGCATTTCTGATCTGGATGATCTCATTTCTGGTCCCTGGAGATGTTGCTTCATCACAGCCCAGCAGGTGCCCTCTTTACTACCCTTCATCCCTCTTTCTCCTGTCCTCCAGCATAAACACCATTGCTTTTAAGATCTCCGCCTACAATGATGTCATTTTCTAAATATGAAGGCAGTATTTCAGGGGATATGAATTCATTGTATTGTATCTTGAAGTACAGAGTAAAATGTGCATGCAATACCACAGAATGAAGCTATTATTTATTTGTCAAAAATACAATATCTGTCTCTGATGTACTATAGTCATCTATTTATATTGCATAATTTTACTGTTGTGCGTTGACCTGACCATTACACTAAGTGCTGTAATATTATTGCACGGATATGACCAGGTAATTGTTTTACTGAGGTTTCATCATTGAATAATTGTTTGATTGGGATGCAGTCACCTAATTATTTTGTTCAGAATTGGGGACCATATGGAGCTTGGCAGGTGAAACGTAATTGGGCTATGTTAAGTTATGATGATTATACCTTGGGCCTAAATAGCCTATACTGTACAAACAGTATGTGCCTATCCCAGACAATCTATTTTGGTTGTACGGTGCATGTTTGTAGTGAATGCATTACATCAATTAACTTGAACTCTCAGTGTGAGTGTGTGTTTCCAGGGGGTTGTTTTGAAAGAAATGTTATTTAATCGTTCAACCAGGCCAGAAATGATGCTGCGTAGGATTTGCTTAATTGGCAGACAGAGAGATATTTAATGACTAATGTGTGAAAATTAGTTTAAGACCCTGATTTTAGCCACCCTGGCATTAAACAGATGACAGTTTGTCTTAAACATAGTTATTAGTGTAAACTATACATTTTGATCTCGTCTCATATGACCTCATGCACGACTGTTTATGATGATTATTGTGGCACAATTGAAAATGAGATATTCACCGTGGTGAAAACAAAGTCATCGATCAAATCATAGAAGCTCACAAAGAGATCCTGCCCGCTTAAAAAGATATCACAAAATGAAATATTATCGACATTGGTGTCTTTATGAAAATACCAATATTTGCACAGAGAGAGGCGGGGAGTAGTAGTGTTGGGTGATGTTGCATTTTGAAACGAGGGGAGACGAATGGCCTCTATTAGGAGCATTTAATCAGTGCTCCCAGTCTCCTGCGCCCCCCTGGGGAAAGATTAATGGGTACAGGATATTTCACCAGGCCTTCCACATCACTGTCCAGGATATGAGGCTGTAATTGGGTCTGTTTTGCTGTTGTTTTGTGTTACAGGGAGACAAAGAGGATCGCGCAGGTTGGAGTAGTTTGGGTAAGGATTCACAATGTGCCATAAGAAGTGTGAGAACACTATTACGGAAAGGAAAACGAGTGAAGAGAGCATGAAGATTTAGCACATCTATGACACAGGACAGCGCACGAGAACTGAACTGAATAAAATGTATTCTCTACGTCTTTTAAAATGATGCATCTTTCCTTGGATTCAGAAATACATTTTTAACCTAAAGCAATACTGTAAGGATTAACTCACACCAAAATGAACTTACTGATCATGCGACAGGCTTAATGATCACTACATCGACTTTTCACCTTGATGTCTTCTTCCTCATCAATCATCTAGTCAGATGTCCTGCCACACCCTTTTTCTTCCACTGTAATATCACGTTAGAAACACTCAATAATGAGTTACTCAGGAAGTATTGATACACATACATTATTAAATATTTGCTAATTAAAACTCTAGTAAAAATACCATAGATCTTTTTTGGCTTATGTTTTGTATTTTTATTATCTGGTCACAAGGATGCATGTTGGTCCATTTTAAACACAAATGCACTACATTTGAAATGCAGTGAAGGTGTCCTTGAAAAAATCTGCACTTTAGATTCTTCACTCAAAGGATGTTTGCTTTGCTGCCATTGTAACTCATGAAAAATGGATGACCTCCCAATGCTTTCTGCTGCCCATCGCTCCCCATATTTGCACAGAGCCAAGGGACTGCATTTGGGTTAGCATCCTCCACTCTCCCTCCCACCCTCCCTTGGTGGCTTGTTGTGGGGGTGAATAACTTAACACACATTTCAGCTTGACACACTTCTGCTCCGGGTCTCCCCTGGGTGCCCAGTTCACGAGCCCACACATGCTGTATTATTTAAAAGTGTGGTTTTGGAGTTCTGTCTGTGTGGCTGTGCATGTAATCTCCTGTTTGTGTAAGGAGGAATGCCTTATGGAGTTGTTAGGCCTTTACCTGTGACCTTGCAGGTGTGGCAGCACCTCTGATACCAGATGAATTCTAACAGGAGACAACATAAGCATGGCAGCATACTTATGGTTCCCTCCACATTTTTTAAAATAGCTTTTTGTTGTTCTGAAATTTTATATTTCTATTAGAAAAAGGAGAAATTGTTGTTTCACAAGCAGTACAATAGTCCAGTGATAATGTATCAACAAAAAGGTCTGAACTGCAAAGTAATTTATTACTGAAAATCACTAATCTGGACAATTTATCATACACCCAAGAATAAAGATCTGCCAGAGCAATGGTGATGGTAAAAATCAAACCACACACACACACACACACACACACACACACACACACACACACACACACACACACACACACACACACACACACACACACACACACACACACACACACACACACACACACACACACACACACACACAATGACTCAAGCTAATCTGAGAGCTGATAACATCATGGAAATCAGAGTGCTTTGGTACAGCAAAATGACACATAAATCATGCAAGGGAGAGGATGCAAAATGCTGCAGTTTATATGATGGATACAAATAGCCGTCTGATATCTGGAAAGCTCTCGTATAAATCCTTGTCTTTGTGTTGCACGGGATATTTCCCAGGAAACTGCTGTAAGATTAATATTTTCGGACGCAAAATAACTCAGTGCCAGCCTCCAAAGACAATTAGCTAAAGGTCTTTTCATCCCAACATTTTGCAGCATCTGCAGACTTTACATCAAGGCAATGATTGTCTGAACAGGCAGGTGACTTGCACACTGGAGGGCACTGTGAGTAGCAGGGTTTTCATACAGCACTTTGAGGGGATGGGTGGCCAAGGAAGGTTGAAAGACACCTTGGCTATCTCACCAGATGGGCTCAGTGAAGCGTGTCAGATGGCTGTGACAGCTACCTGCCCTTCCTTAAGGTCTGTCACCATGTATAAACAAACCATAAATCTAATTTGTGTGTGTGTGTGTGTGTGTGTGTGTGTGTGTGTGTGTGTGTGTGTAAACAAGGGCATGATTCATTTAAAGCCACTGAATGAACATATCAGAATAGTTGCATCTTCAGTAACGAGTCTACCATAACAATACTATGCTATGACTTTGTTATGATCTTTTAAGACATACTATAGTATTACTTTAATATGACATTTTATGACATAGGACCTACTATACTATTATGTTGATTTACAACATACAACAGGACTTTTTATGAATTCTTTATGACATAATATATTATGACTTTTGTATTACTTTTCATGACATACTACACTATGACATTTAAATGTAATATTATATTATGCCTTTTTTAAGACTTTTTTTATGACAAACTATACTAGGACTATTTATGATATACTATACTATGACTTTTTAAAGACTTCAATGACTTTTTTTATGACAGACTGTACAACACATTTTTTTATGATTTTTTATGACATACTATACAATTTCCTTTGTATGGCTGTTTATGACATACTATATTATGACTTTTTATGACATTTTTTGTGACAGGCTACTATGTCGTGGCTAAACCGGATGGAGCGTTTGAGAGACAGCTGGAAGTTTGCGTTAGCTGTTACAAGTAGCCTACAGTGTAGATCCCGCTCACCCCAGCGTCATCATTTTATAGGCTAGCCTACTTTGTGAATATTAGGGGTATTTACCATATACTGTCTATGATATTTACTATGATATTTACCTAAATGTATTGTGAATACGTCCCAGATCATAGCTTCAATGAAGAGTTTTAATAAGCTGTAACACCATATGCGATGCTGTCAGTCAGTAGGGTAGGCCTATCAGATGAATTGTCCTTATGGGTTAAACTGTATGTTAAGGGGTTAAATGTCATAATTAACTTAAATACTTGTGTTGCAAATGGGAACACCAGAGAAGATGTACACCGCCTGGATGCAGATAAGATGGAGGGCCTCAGCCTGCACATTCATTTGCTGATTTGATGCTGCGCCTCCGCTCACTGCTGCCTCCGCTGCGCAGCCGCAGTTTCTCCAGGACGCAGAGAGCAGAAGAGGCAGACTGAAAAATGGCCCTCGATAATTTAATTTTTGCCCAATGCATTCTTTATTTTTTATCCTTCGTCTTCGGTTTCATCGCCGTGGTGCCTCTGTCTGAAAACACGGAGGATTTCGGAGGGAAATGCCTGCTCTTCACGCGGGGTATGTGGCAAAACGAGAACATCACGGTGTCGAAGCAGCGCTTCATCGTGGAGGAGTGGGGACCCGAGTCCTCCTGCAGCTTCATCACTTTTGTTGGGATAGCGTCACTCGTCCTGTCCGCAGTGCAGGCATGGAGGCTGCTGTTCTTTCTGTGCAAAGGACACGATGAGTGAGTGACCGTCCACTTGTGCTCGTTCTATGAAATTCAATACTAGCACCATAACAAGCTCAGTAGGACATGCTAAGGGCTTAATGTAAATGTGTTTTTTTCTGTCCATCTCCAACGCCCCTGTTGTATGTGCGCGCTATTCTGGCAGAATCATAGACTGCATGCAATAGGCCTAATAGGTATGATGATAAATGCCATAGAATCCTCCATTCCTTCAATCCTCCATTATATAGATGGAGGTAAATATGGCTATTGTGTTGCCTTTGATTTATCAAAAATTCACATACAGTATTTACATGTGTCTCTATATATGACTGGAAGACACTATTAATCACAGAAAACTAAATCATGATGTAGGCCCACCTGTGTTTCAGTTTTAGCAATTTCTGTTCTAACTGCCCGCAGCTCCATATTCAACGCCTTTCTCAACCTGCTGATCAGCTCCCTGGCGGTGTTCACAGTCTTCCTGTCCAGCACCATTGTCAGTGTGGGTTTCAACATGTGGTGCGACTCCATCACTGAGGGTGGGACCATGCCCAGCAGGTGAGAGAGCAGCCCACAAACTCAACTTTTCAGACAGTTTCATTATACAGTGCAGAGGTCCTCCTAAACACCAGCTCAACTACAATATGTGTGTCGTATTATAGTTGCGAGGACCTGCAGGACACTGATCTAGAACTCGGCCTGGACAACTCTGCTTTCTACGACCAGTTTGCTATAGCTCAGGTAAGACTATTATTGTGTGAATGCTGATTCAGCAGCATAAAAAAGCATTATTCCATTATTTCAGTCACTTACTACTGCTGCATGATTTCAGCTACGAAAACCATTCAAATATTAAAATGTTCAGCTCTTTAAGGACAGTTATGCTTGTATTCAACTTTTTCCACCATTTATAGCTTTTACAATATTAAGCTTTTTTCTTTTTACATTGAAAGTCAATGGAGCAATCTTTAAATCCTCTCCAGGCTTCTTCCAATTCTAAATGCTACTGCTCCCACATACTTTCACCTACAGACGTCATTCAAACTTTAAACTATTCACAACACCTTCAGCTATTAGAAAATGTTTCAGCTCTTTGATATCTTTTACAAGTTATCACTTTTTAAGTTTAGCGCTTCTTCACGCTTTTTCTGCATTTTTAAGTACTGCTCAGTGTGGGTGATGTCACAGCTACAGTGTGGAGGAGAGAGAACATCGAACTTCCTCCGAATGACAAGAGCCACAAACATTCCTTCATTGACAGCCCTCCTGATACAACCTCAACATTTCTGGACATAAGCACAGAGTACCAGTTTTTCAAATTGCTGATATGCCCACATTTTTTTTACTTTATCCACGCAAATTATATATCAATATGTTCACAAATGCTTTCTGGTACTCACGATGAGGTCATTATATTGATACCACGTATTGTTTAGGCTGTTTTCAGGCTTCTTCAATGGGGCGTTTACCAGGGTGCTTTCAGTTAATCTCAGATACTATATCATAACTTTTCTATCACTTTTTCGACATACTATGCTATAGCTTTTTTGACATACTATACTGTAACCTTTTTTTTACTTTTTTGACAGGCTACACTATGATTTTTTTCAACTTTTTCCGACATGCTATGCTATGACTTTTTTATAATTTATTTCAACATTTTCAACTTTTTTGACATACTATACTATCACCTTTTCAACATACTATACTATTACTTTTTATCTCTTTTTTCTACATGATATACTATGACTTTTTTATTACTTTTTTCGACATGCTATACTATTACTTTTTTATCACTTTTTTGACATACTATACTATGACTTTTTTGACATATTATACTATGACTTTTTTTGACATACTATACTATGGCTTTTTTGTCTTTTTTTGACATGCTATACTATTACTTTTTATCACTTTTTTGACATACTATACTATGACTTTTTTTTCAACATACTATGCTATGACTTTTTGGTGTGAGTAACAAATGACAGAACAAACAAGTGAATTTAGAACTTCAGAAATAGCTGCTGCTCAACTGATACTTCATAATCTGAGGTTGAAGGATCAAATCCCAGTTCTTTCTACATACTTCCTTTTAGACTTTTTTCAACATACTATACTATGACTTTTTTTAGACTTTTTCGACATACTATACTATGACTTTTTTCGACATACTATACTATGACTTTTTTTTAGACTTTTTCGACATACTATACTATGACTTTTTTTTTAGACTTTTTCGACATACTATACTATGACTTTTTTTTTGGCATACTATACTATGATTGTTTTGGTGAGAATAACAAATGACAAAACGTACAATGTAATTTAGAGCTTCAGGAATAGCTCACCAAGATGAGCTGCTGGTTCAACTGATACTTTATAATCTGAGGTCGAAGGATCAAATCCCAGTTCTTTGTGAGAGATTTTCATTTTCTGTCCTCAGTGATTTCAACGATAAAGACAACATCGTACCACGGCATCTCAAGCTTCACAAACACCTCAGAAACATAAGGTGCTGAACATTAAATGAACAAAAAACTTAACTTAAATTCATTTTGATATAGTTATAAAAATGGCCCCGTTAAGATAACTAGTAGCTTTGTCTCACCTTCACTCTGATTCCTCCTCGTTGGTGGACGCTGAAATTCAATAAATTCGCAGGTTGAAATCGACGCAAACGCAACATGTTTGAGAATGCAAAGAAAACCTTTAAGTTTTTAACGTTTGTGCAGTTGTGGGTCTTACCTCCAGTGGGGATCGAACTCGCTGTGTTTATGTTGGCAGTCAGCGTCCTCCTCTGGACCGTCTCCTCTGCCGATCAACTCAACGAACCAGAGAGAGAAAGAAGCTGCAGGAAGTTTAACCTGAGTGTGGCGACTGAAAGATGAAACTCTCTCAGCTACGGAGGAAAAATGGAGTCTTCCCAGATCCTGATCCCCTCTCCCCTCTCCCCGCTCTACTTTTTTCGATATACTATACTATGACTATTTTCAACATGCTACACTATGACTTTTTATCACTTTTTTCAACATGCTATACTATGACTATTTTCAACATGCTATACTATAACTTTTTATCACCTTTTTCGACATACTATATACTATGACTGTTTATCACTATTTTTGACATACTATGCTATGACTTTTTTATCACTTTTTTCAACATGCTATACTATGACTTTTTAATGGCTTTTTCCGACATACTATAATATAATATTTTCATCACTTTTTCGACATAATATACTATGACCATTTTCGACATGCTACACTATGACTTTTTATCACTTTTTTTGATATGCTATACTATGACTTTTTAATGGCTTTTTCCGACATACTATAATATAATATTTTCATCACTTTTTCGACATAATATACTATGACCATTTTCGACATGCTATACTATAACTTTTTATCACCTTTTATGACTTTTTTGTCACTTTTTTCGACATGCTACACTGTGACTTTTTTCAACATGCTATACTATAACTTTTTATCACTATTTTTGACATACTATACCATGACTTTTTAATGGCTTTTTCCGACATGCTATATTATAATTTTTTCATCACTTTTTTCGACATGACTTTTTTCGACATGACTTTCTTCGACATGACTTTTTTCGACATGACTTTTTTGACATGACTTTTTTCGACATGACTTTTTTCGACATGACTTTTTTCGACATGACTTTTTCGACATGACTTTTTCGACATGACATACTATATTATGACTTATTTATGACATTTTCAACATACTATGCCATTACTTTTATATCACTTTTTTTGACATGCTATACTATGACTTTTTATCACTTTTTTTGACATGCTATACTATGACTTTTTATCACTTTTTTCGACATGCTATACTTTGACTTCATCACTTTTTTCATCATCGACATACTACGTATACTATGACTTTTTTAATCAGTTTTTTCGAAATACAATATACTATGACTTATTTATCACTTTTTATTTATCAACTTGTTTCAGACATACTGTACTATGACTTTTTTTAAAAAAAATACTATACTATGACTTTTTTATAAATTGTTTTGACATATTTTTGGATTACTTTTTTCGACAGACAGTACTATACCACCACTTCATCACTTTTTTTGACGTACTACATTATGACTTTTTTCCATATACTATACTATGACTTTTTTCTCACTTTTTTCGATGTACTATACATTGTCTTTTTTCGACATATTATACAATACATTTTTTGACATACATACTATGACTTTTTTTCATTACTTTTTTGATATTCTATACTATGACTGTTTTTTATGACTTTTTCCAACATACCATACCATGACTTTTTCATAAATTACTATACTATAAATTAACTATACTATGACCTTTATCACTTTTTTTCAAGATACTATGCTATGCCTTTGTTATCACTTTTTTGGACATCCCATACTATGACTGTTTTGGATGTTCTATTCTATATTATGACTTTATATAACTTTTTTGACAAACCTTTGACATGCAATACTTTTCTTTTAAAAAAAACCTTAAAATATTCCACTTTATATTTCATACTTTTGTTTAATACATTATTGGTATTATTCAACATTTCAATGAAATTCGTACTAATTAAAACCATTCCCCCTTTTCCAGCTATTCTCAGTACTTCACCTTTTTCTTACGCAATTATGCCAGCAATCCAGTTTAGCTTTAGCAATTTAGTTTTTCAGCATTTACAAGTATTTTCTTTTCTTTTTTTTTAGTTAATATTGTTCACAGTTCAAGAAAATCCAGAATCTCAGTCATATTTACAATAATTTCCTTCCATCCTTCAGTTTGGCTTGTGGGCTGCATGGCTCACTTGGCTTGGGATCGCAGTGATGGCCTTCCTGAAGGTGTACTACAACTACAGACAAGAGGACCTGCTGGACAGTCTGATCCACGAGAAGGAACTGCTGCTCGGCCGCTCTTCACGTCGCAAATCTGACCTGAAGACCGGCCTGATCTAGAAACCAGAGCACGCACAAACACACACACACACACACACATACACACTCACTCACACACACACACACACACACACACTCAATCATACAGTACTCTCACCTGCCATGAGAAACACCAATGTTTACCTCTGTAGACAAATTGGTATTTGCTCTCATTAATCATGGATTGAATCAAATGTAAGGTTTTAGCTTTGTTCTCCAAAGGTAATTGATTTTCCCTCAAAAAAATCTCCCAATGGTAGTTAATCCTTGAGGAATCCTGCTTTATTGAGCTTATTCACTGTGTGCATTCCTCTTCAACACACACAACCGTAATTCAGCTCTGACACTATTAAACCAGTAAATGGCAATTCACACCAAGTTTTTTCAACTCATGAATTTCTATCTAGCAACACAGTATAATGGCTTGGACAGATTGGCCGATCGATCATGTTGTCTTTGTGAAACCTCTGCATGGACCTAATGCATGACAAATTAATTAATAGGGTGGTGGTTTTTAGATGTAAAGAAAGGTTATTTTGTTTTATACACCAATACGGTAAATGTGTTCCTAAGAAAGGATGTTTGTGTGCTGTTGCAGTGCATTCACTCTTTCATCAGCAGTTACAAAAGGTGTTTTCAAATTGTAGTTCAGAACATGTATGGGGCAGCCGGTCCAAAAATGCTTTTAGCAATCTGTGTGAGAGAAAAAAAAACAAATCCTCTTTGTGCCATAGAGTAATCTAGGTTTCTCCTTCACACTTTATAGGCTACAAAACCAATATACTGTATTACTGTGAGTAGACGCACAAATGTAACTGCATGCATTTCTCTCCCGGTTACATACACATCACACACACTTATTTTCAGATATTACAGGAAGAAAGCAAATCACCTTCTTGACTTTGATAGGCAATGACAGTTTTATTCAAAATCATAAAACGGTAGGAACTAAGAAAACCCTCCATAAAGGCACTTCTTTCAAAGTGACCATAAACGTTTGGACAGCCATGAAATGCAGCTTCTAAGCTAAATGTGCATATGCAGGACATGAGTTCACTGGGTATTGTTTATTGCCAATGACAATTTAGTTTGACAGTACAGAGTTGAGAGTGTTTCTTTCTTCTATACAGGTGTTATTAGCCTTATATTGCTTTGACATTCAAATGCGAAAGCTATTTCCTTTTGAGTTCCCTGAAATCTGTTATATAAAGAGAAATGTTTTACTGGAAACTATGTGATGTGTGTTATTGCTCATAATGAGGTCTGTGGGATGTGCATCACTGTGCCCTTTAATTCCTATAATCCATTTGCGTGGTTTAATTTATTTGCTTCATTTCATAAAGGGACTCATACAATAACATACAGAATGTGATTGTTATACTTCTGTGTTTGGCCTCATATTAGTAATAATGAACTTAATACAATTAAACATGTTTTTATATGTATTGCAAATATTTGTCCATCCATACATTGTCCAAAGCTTGACAAGCATTTGACATCACGATTTAAACCTGAATATTATTGTTTTTAAATAGAAATGTAACCGGTAACAAAAACTTTAAAAAATCTAAAATAATTGAAAGTTGGAAATTTGCGTAGATGCAGATATACAGCATAGAAGAATAAATACCATTTAAGATAAAGGATATTTTGTGGGATTCAAGCGGTTGTAAGGAGAAACACTGTCAAAAGCATTAGCATTCATTCAGTTTGAGTATATTCTTTCGGACAATAGATAAGGAGAGAGAATTCATAACATTGTGCTGCAGATATTCTCCTCGGTGTAGCTAGGAGTCTGTAAATAAAGAGGTGTTTTTCATATGTTATATGTATGTCATTTAACCTGGTACTGTGAAGTGATGCAGCCCTGTGTTTTCTTCCTCATGGATCAAAACTCCCAACAGTTCGCCCTCCTCTCGAATGTGCGGCATGCCAATCAAAGCTGTTTCCAAACATTCTCTACATTCATTTATGTGCAATTATAAGGCTGAATATTATGATAGTCCTTAGTATATTGAACCATATACACACATTCAGTTCTGTGTAATATCTGATATACACAAATCATGTATCATAACAAAATAAATATTTGCATTCCATGGAAACATTTACTCACAATAGGCTGTGACATGTATGCAATGGTTGTGGTGATTAGGTGAGTGTTATATGTGAGCATCAGCATTGCAGATGTGCAAAATCATAAGTACATATTACATAGTACATATGTACATACAGTACAGACATGGAAGCTACATATTTCTGGGATTACACATTTTTCCCTTGGTCACTGCGAGAGTGGTTCAACACCACAGACAGTTCACAGAGCCTTGGCAAAAGGCTGAGGTGTTTGCTGGCCTGGGCTCCGCTTCAGAGAAAAAAAAGGGGTCTGAAAAAATTAAAGGAGGCTTTATGTCTCCGCCTCTGGTCGGTCTCAGTCACTGCATGGTCAGCCATATCCAGCAGCCCCACAGAAGCTGTTTCATATGCAGCAGGTAGACGGCCAGAGTGGTCTCCAGCTCCTCGCACACTCGCTGTGGGCGGCGCCGGTCTGTGCAGTACATGGCCACGCCCAGGAATGACATCAGGAGGAAGAGGCAAGTGAACAGTGCGAGGTGGGGGCGGGATGGTGTCGTCTCATAGGCTACAAGCAAAACCAGTTTTTCACAATTTTGATTTGTAAATGAGCATTTGAATTGTCACATGCACAGATCTCTCATTTTCCTGTTGACCTAACAAAGTCTAGACCTCAAGAGGAGGAGACATTTTTGATGGAGGATTTAATGTGACAGTGTAGTGGAGGCCTTGTCACATAAACTGGTGCTCTCTGTGTTCCAAAAAGGGAGTGACAGTGAAAGGCTCAACTCCATTTTGCATGGCAGGCAACAAAGTTAATAAAAAGTGATTTGATTTAATTGACATTAATTTCCTAATGCTTTCCCCACATATTTACATCCACTAGACTAAAAAAAAACTGTAGTGTTTCTCATGCACATTAACATGGTGAATCTGAACATTTTCAGACAGACTTACCACCTAAACAGTCACAGTAAGGAATGTCTGTGAAGCCGACAGAAAAGAGGCCAGTCAATCAACAACCTCTGTGATGTACAGCAGCTACCAACCAGCTGCTGTGCCCTCATAAACTCCACTATCTCTATGGAACAGACTCCATGGTGCCTTATTTGCATGCATAATTAATTACCAAGTGTAAATCACTTGCTCATGTTTGGGAGTCTCACAGCATTATATTATTTTTAAATAGTACATATTCCCCAAAGCACAATAGTGTACAATGCTAGGATGCTGTATTGCATTTGGTCTTTTCTCTTTACTGCTAAGTTCAGGGCATACACTGCTGTTACATATGGGTTAAGGGCCCCTCTGCAATCTGGGATTGCACAAATTTCAAAGACATTTTTTAAAATAAACAATCAAATATTATGTTCATATTGTTAATGTATGAATACATTCCCTTATTCATGCTTCTGTAAGTGTAGAGCTGACATAGACGGGCTGCAGAAAATATTGGTGATATGAAGCCACGGACTAGTTTGGTCAAGGTGTAAGAGCACCAGAGGGCAGCATGTTCTCTCTGATTGCACAAACATCCGTGTCTGAGCATATCGGTTACATACGTTTTTTAAAAATTATTATTCATATCGGTTACATACGGTTTATTTTTCTGTAGTGGTGTGACGAGACACCCAGCTCACGAAAGGAGACACGAAATTGGGTTAACGAGATCGCTCTCGGCCGAGAGAGAGAGGGCGACAGAGAGAGCTGCGGTACTCTCCAGGGGCGTAGCACAAAATTCTGGGCTCTGTAGAAAGGCATTTTCTATGGGCCCCTCCCCGCATCCACAGCTATTCATTCTAGCATCTTTTTAGGCCCTCCTCACATGAGGGCTCTGGGTACTCAGTCCACCCCCCTCCCCCAGTCCGATGCCCGTGGTACTCTCTAACGTTCTACCGCTGGGTTTTACAGGCAGCCTTTTTCTTCCGCTATCGCTCTGCAAAAGCTAACTCGGAGTCAACTTTGGAGAACGGGTCGGGTGGATCTTCTATGCTAATTTCGAGGTTCAAGTCAGAGTCAGACTCATCTGTCATGCTGGCTGCTGCTCTGCACTTGTGTAGGCCAGTGATCTCGCGAGACACGTTTTACCTCGTGGGATGAGATCTCGTCACACCTCTACTTTTCTGTTCTCTCACCATGTACTGTGGTCTCTGGCTCCCTGAATCGAACCCTCCGTTCGCTTTTCCGTCTGTGGTTGGGTTCTGTGTCTGACCCGTAGTTGGGACTTGGCCTCTTTAGAATGGAGGTGGGGACTTTGCCATTGGTCACCTGCATCAGATACAGCTCAGGATGAGTACACTCATAACAAGCTCCTGATGATTTTCAAAGACAGGCAACAAACAGCTGGAAGTAACAGATCTTTTGCAAACAAACACTGGTGAAGATGTCTGCTAGTGTTGTTAACACTACCATAGGTTTCGGTGCGTCCTCCTGTTGGTGGTGGGTGTCCTTTCTGTGGCGGACCTCTGAGTGTTTCTCCCGGTGGGAATGAGGAATACAGTTGACGGTGTCTCTGATGGACTCTGCAGCAGCGAAGTGTTTGGACAGTGCAGACACACACTGACCCAGGGAGTCTAGTAAGAGAACCATGACCACACATGAGTAGTGATCTAGTGCTGCTTTACATAGGAGCGTGCACCCTGCTCTGAAGATAAACTATGAGGCGAAGTTAAACATACAAAGTTAAATATGAAAATGTGTCTTAGACAAGACGGCAGCGTTAACTCTGTCAGTGGCAGGTAGAGTGCTTAGTAAGTGAAGACAGATGCATAGACAGTCAAAACATATAGGTCACTTGTTTTCCAAGGCTGCAACGATTAGTCGACATAATCAACAATGTCGATTATAAAAAATTGACGACGCATAATGTCATTGTCGATGTGTCGTTCCATATATGTTAAGGGGGGAGATAGCAATCTTTTCTGCTCGTTCATTTGTAATTGGGAGTGGTGGGAGCAGCATCACTTTCATTGTCTGCCATGACTGCATGACTCTTATCTGTGAAGAAGTTTTTGAACGATGCACAGAGACCCTCCTCCAAAGTGCGCTGGAGGAGAGTCTGGCTACTCCACATAGCATTCGGGGATGGGAGGAAAACGTGCACTGTTTTTTTGGCATTTCTTTAAACCAATCACAATCGTCTTGGGGGGTGCTAAGCACCAGAGAAAAGCCGCAGTGCTGCTGCAAAATAGGCTCGGAAGGTACTTGTTTTGGTGGAACATGTGTATACGTTTAAAACGTGTGTGTGTGTGTGTGTGTGTGTGTGTGTGTGTGTGTGTGTGTGTGTGTGTGTGTGAGAAAGGGCTTTGCTTTTTAAAAAGCGAACCACAAGGTTCAATTGCCCTCCTCACCCTAATCATTTTTATACATTCCCTAGTAGTTAGCAGTTTGATTAATTATAGTTTCAAAATGTTACCACATACTGCTACACAACATACTATGCTGACATACTAATTCAACTTGCAAATACCCATAACTAGTTTGTTAGCTGAGGGAGAGTGATTGACCCAGTTTACAGTGAAAGGTATCTAGGGGACAAGAGCTGGAACCATTTAAACATGCCTCTGTTGAAGCGTCTTACTGCCTTAAAGAGGATTTTCCTGTTTACAATACAAAATTAAAAGGTCACAAAAAGCGCACTGAGACCACTGTGTTCTGACCTGCAACAACAGCTACAGCTGCTCTCTGACTTACTTTCTCACCATTTCACCAAACATGTTTAAGACGTTCTGAGGTGAACAAAAAGGAGTGTTGTTAATCTTTGTCTTTATGTGCTGTACACTCCTGTCTTTATATAGCTGTTCAGCACCACTACCTCTGAAAGCTGACTCGACAACAAGGCTGGTTTGTGCATATTGCTTTTTTTACACCACAGCAGTCTTTACAAAAACGCAGCGTTCAGAGAGTGTTGCTCCCATTTATTGCAAGCCAAGCTTACATACTGTACAACAAAACAGTGCCCTCAAACTGTCACAAAGCTACTTTTCTTCTTTGCTCTGCATTAAAGCACTCCTGTGTCCAACATGGCTGCAAGTGTTTATTAATTTAACAATTTTACGAGTTGACATGGTTTAAAGGCTTACAGTATTAAATTCCTTCAAACCACATCCTCACTGTCCTGTGTGCTCTGTAAAGGCGCGGGTATACTTGAGCTCAACACCGTGCGCGGTCCGCCGTTGATGGCGCGTGTGCTACGAGCACGGAGACATTTATGCTCAACACATTGTTCGTTGCGGTAGGCCCACTCTCTAAGACACCAGAGGGCATACAGACAAAATAATCTGTGAATGAGCAAGAAGTAGTACAGAAAAGAAACCGGAAGTTAAGGAAAGCAGGCTGCCTGGCAACAGTACACACATCCATGTTAAAACACAGATGTACTGCGAAACATTACATTTATCTACTTTAATCATTAATGTGACTGTTGTTTATCTCCAAATCGAAATGACTGTGTCCGCCTGTAACACTATTGAGAACACTCTTTCTATGTAGCTGTCTCTCTCTGAACACCTATTTAATAAAGTCTATCTTATCTTAAGGCTGTTTGACTCCCTGTGGTCTGTACATGGAGAATAACACAGATGTTTGTACAGACAAACCTGTCTCGACTAGTCCTGGTCCTGGACTTGTCTTGGACTCGACAAAGGTGGACTTGACTACAGCCCTGAGTCAAAGCGGCGGCCATTTGTATGTGTACCATTGTCATTGCAAAAAAACATTATGGTGGGCTAACTTCCATATAGAAAGGCATCTCTTGTACACTCTGTCTGTTGCCTTGCTGCTAGAGAGGATTGCCGGATTTAATTGCTTCATATTTCTATAGGTAAGTCATCAAAACCTTTTCATTAAATGATAGTGAGTGTGACACTAACTGGCCCCACTGGCATGTTGTCACCATAACAACTAACAACGTGACCACGGCAAACAGTTCAATATCCAGACTGAATGTTAAAATATATACTGTGGAGAGAGGTTTCCTGCTCTGTTGTTTTCAGAAATCATACAACCACGTTTGTTTTCCACAATCTATTTATCTGCATATAGTAAATCAGTGTGTTGTAACATCGTGTTAGGATGAGTATTTACTGTGCCGCTCTGTGCCTTTCATCCCAGGTGAGTGTTTACCTGAATATTCAGTCTTTCCGATCTCAGCATAGACGGTGGCCATAAGCTCCAGGCTTCTGGCTGTAATGGGGTGATCATTACCAAAAGCCCTCTGGTGGATCTTTGCAGCCTGAAAGATTAATTAACAGGCAGCAGGGATTTTAAGTTGGTACAAGAGTGCCATACAATATTTTATTTGTTCAAAAGTCTAGAGAGAAAGCAAAGCGAATGATGCACATACCTTACCACTGTATTCTAGAGCAAGATGAGGTCTGAAAGGAAAAAGGAAATGGCACCGTTAAACAAATACCTCTATTTTTTTTCTGTGGCACTGGAGTAAAAATATTTGGTAACACTTTATAATACAGCCCGCAATTTATAGTGTAATTTCCCTTACACTTACCATGTAATTCCTCTTAATTTATGGTGTTATATCGTTGTAAGAATCAGTACATATAAAATACTTACCAGTTCCTAGTAGTACCTAAACGTAGGTATAGCAGAACAAGGGAGTAACAATTGGGACTTTTAGAGGAAAGGAGAAATAAGTTATACGATAAGTATTTTTTTAACTGGGTACCTACGGGTTTTTTTTTTAGAAAGGAGAAGTTATTTATGCTTTAAGTATTTGAATACATACTGGGTATAAATCATTTCTCCTTTCCTCTGAAATATGGAATTACATGGGAAAGGTCGGGAAATTACACTGTAAAACCAAATATTTTATACTTGATTAAAACAAAAGCAGTCTCTTAAAAATGGAGAGCACTAAATGATCAGATTAAATCAACCTCTGCACATTTGGGGCTTTCCCCTTTATTTGAGAGTGACAGTGGATAGACAGGAAAGGGGGCGAGAAAGAGAGGGGATGACACGTGGCAAAGGGCCACAGGTTGGATTCGAAACCGGCCCGCTGCCAAGGACTCAGCATACATGGGGCGCACGCTCTTACTGGATGAGCTAGAGGCCACCCCAGACCACTGTGCATTCTTCTTCCATTATAACACAAATAAACAACACCTGACCTTAATCAAATGTAGCGGCCCGTGCTGCATTGTCAGGTGAGCATGGATCAGTTTCAGCAGCATGAGAAATCTAAACATGCGTGTGCTGTGATTAGACACAGAGAGCAGGGCTGCAGGTGCTCAGGCGTCTTATGGAGGAAGTGGGAAGCTTCTATTTCTGCCAGCAGACTGCCCCTTTCTATTCTCCAGGGTGAATTAAAGAAGGCATGGCGTTTATAGGTTGGCTTACTGACTTGTGCCCTCGCACTACTTTCTGCTTAGTGCTAAGCTCTATGAACATGGTGTAGTACATTGAGAATCTGCCAGCTGTTCTGCTCATATCTGCCCTGCAAAGTCAGCCAAGGACATCACCCTCACACCCCCACTTGTGCCTATAGATGTAGAGAAAACCCTGTTTAGTGTGACAGATGTCAGCTTCACTGTTCCAAACCCACACTTCCCTTCAATTAGTAATAGCCAGGTGTCAGTTTGCACTGCCCTTTTCAGGGGAAATCTGATCGGCAAAGACAGAAAAGCCCTTCGCCGGTCCAAAGGACTTCCTACGACATCGCTGAAAGATTCAGAAGAGTATTACAACTTCCTGTCTAAAAGAAAGAAAGACTGGGACTGAGGCTTTTGGTGGAGGTAGTAAGAGCTTTAGGGCATTGATACTATTTCCCCACTTAGAGAGTGTTTCTTAAGAGTAGAATCAATTTCCTGATTGTTCTTATGTAGCCAGAAACCAAAGCCTCTGGGTACGGTCATGCACAATCAGTACCATCTCATTGAACTACTGTAACGCTCTGTGTCCTGATAATGCTGTTAGTACTGTTGGTGAACACTAGGGGCGCTAGAGTGCGCAATAGGATATACAAGTGAATGTTATGTAGATAGAAGAGGAAGAATAATAAAGTTGAAGAATAGCAGTATACATGTCTCTCGGCTTGTACTTAAAATACCTTTACAAAACACCACACGCTCCTTGCATTAATGAAGCACCGTGACCAGCCCTCCGTCGAGCAGACCTTCCACCCTCTGTGACCCTCTCTGGCAATCAGGTTAAATAGCCTAATCTCAACAGTGACAACACAGGCACAGAAAAGAGGTGCATGCTTCGACCCCTGCAACAGGAGACACCAGATCCAGTTAAGGTGTTCCTTTTGTAACACTCACAGAGAGTGTGGTGTCTCTTTTCTCCACATCTACAAGGAAATTCAACTCTAGCTAAAAGGACTTGAAGCTGGAGTTTATCTAGTAAATTTCCATTCCAGTTCCATTCCAGAAAGGCGAATGGGTGTACGTGCAAGTGGACATGGATATGCATCATTTTTTTGTCTGTAACTACATATTTCTCACATTTTCTCAATGACTGTTTAAAACATGACAAATAACTATGTAATGTGAATAAAGGCAAAGATCAAAGAGATTCCTTAAAGTGGGTTTTTCAAACCGTCACACAACTTTACCCAAGCATGCGGAAAAAATAATTTCAGTGATCTTGCAGTAAATTATTTATCTCAAGATTATTTCAGTTACAGCTGAATCTAAGCTCAGGGTTTTAAACAAATGATGAATGATTATTGCTCTGAGCTTTCACACTAAAACTGATAACAGAAACACATGCTAATATATTGATTTCTATTTTGTTTGTTAGCCTACAACTGAATCAGCACAATTTTCACTTCAGCTATGGAGTGATGGTCAAATGCAACAGTAACACACACTTTACATATATGCAGTACTTTAACAATATACAAAACTGGTGATAAAAGTGAATTTATTTCACATTTATTTCACTATAAATCCACTCCTGATGAGCCCACTAAGCCCTTAAACTCACATGTAACGCCTCATTAATTACACCCCAACAGAAGCTACAGCAGGACACAGTTTTACCTACTGTTTGCTCATGATGCAGAGCTGGGCCAGCCGTTCGAGCTGCTGTGCCTGGGAGGCCTGCTCCGAAAGCTCCTCTGGGGTTGTCCATCCTGCAGAGCCCAGTGTAGCCTCCTCCTGAGGCCCTGTTACACAAACACAGGGCATAGAATCACAGTTGGTCCGCCAGCAAACCACTCAGTCTTTCCCTCTGCTCGTCTATCTATTTATCCCTCTCTCCTCACCGTCCTTTGATCTCTTTACCTCTCTACCACTGCACAGAGTTTGATAAATAAAGCTAAAAAAGCCTGGGTGTATGGCTACCAGCCTGTCTGGCACTGCTGCGAACTTTAAGCCTGAACAACAGAGTGGAGCCAACTGGAGACTGGAGACAGGAGAGCAGAGATAAGGGCAGAAGAGAGCGGATAAGGGAGTCAAACAACACACTCACCCCGCCCACTTGAACACTGAGACACATGCAGACACACGGTGACACACCACAAGCATACAGTATGTGCCTTACAAGCCAAACACACACAAACACACACCACACACTGGCAATAGTTGAGGTGGTAATGGTTTTTGGCTTGTAATCCATGCCACAATCAAGAGCAAATCAATTGTAACAGGTAAAGACTTTCGTTTGCATTACAAAACCACAAAATGACAATTATGTGAGCTTCCAGTGGGGAAATACTGAGAAGGGTACATTTGAAAAAGACACCAGGGAGAGAAAGAAAGCAAGTAAGCAGCAGCTATAGTGCCTGCTCTGCTTCTGGAGAAGTCCAGCATTTAATCCAAGTGAGTGCTGAATCAGGGGCTTCAGTATTCTATAGCGACACACAGCTCCTAATGAGATCTGTGCAAAGTGAGGCCATTTGTCTTCTACTATGTCTGTCCCCATTCTCCTCCACTGTGCCCATGCTACACTGCGGTGCTGCCTCAGCAGCAGACACAGAGGAAGAGGCAGACGTCTGGAGCAGCAGCAGGTGATGAATGAGCGGCCTTGCTTTGAATGCTCGCTTAACGCTCCACCGGGTATATTGTAATCAAAGATGGTAGAAATGGGATGTCACTTCATATTGGCTTAATGAGTTAGGAGAATATATTTTTTGGGATGTTATAAAAACACATTGTGTGATGGTCTAGATATTATTTGCAGGTTAGTTTGTAGATGCAGAATACACACAAGTCCCTTTGGAGAGCTGCCCACTTCAGTCTGTCAGCCACTGAACAGCTTGAGTGCTGCTTTGCTAACAGCCTCAAAATAAATTAAATAAAAAATGAAATTAGACTCCACACTAGTTTTGCATCACACTTTCCAGTAATGCAGGTTAAGGAAATAACAGTTAAACTTTATTTAATGGTGCTGTTTTTTTCTAATATTTCCTTTTTAAGTTTGGAATGTGGTACTTATTAAAGCGAAAATAGAGACAATGTTTTGAGACTGGTAATTTAGTTACTTTAGTGGTGTTGAGCTCAAACAGTTCTTCCAGGAATTTCCTAAAAAGAACCACTCCAGTTAAACTCAAGTACATATTCATTCAGATGTATTTATTTTTAAACTTACTTCTTATATACTGAATTATATATGTGCCTGTTAACAAATGTCACATGTTTACAAATTCAGCTGATCTGATGTGCACAGACTAAAAGACTCAAGGTTACACTAGAGATTAGCAATTCATTTGAATCAAATAATTGAAACCAACTGAACACTATCTCTATTTTACCCATAATTAGCCAAATGGCATGTATCTATAACTATAAGGAAAGTAAAGCATTACCAAAGAAAACATTTTCAAAGTCAAGGTATATGACTTATCCAAGGCTGCATGATATACATACAGTACATGCAATACTGTATATGCACGTACAGTATTTTCCCAGAAGTATTTATTGATAGCCTAATGTCAAAAGTACTTGCCTGTGCTCCCCTGAAGAGCTGTGAGCTCGATCAATGCCACCTCATAGAACATTTTCTCAGCCTGGATGAACTGCAGGGCCTTCTCATCTGTTTATATAGGTGAAGGATCAGTCTTAGTTGTCATCAGGACTAGTCAGTTGTTGAAGTTAAAAACAGCCTTGTTGGCTAGCTCAGCTGTGTTTTATGTCTCGTGAATGACCCTTTCCAGGCAAACAGGATTTGTAGTAACCTAAACCAGATTTTTAATCTTGAGGTATGAATTGTGCAATACAGATTTCAACTACCGGTGTATGTGTTGTTGCTTTTGTGTTGTTATACCGTTTGTGGTTTTTGTACTGGGTTTCAAATGCTGAATCTCAGTGTAGTCGTATCTGATTGCACCCCATTGTATTACATAATATTATATTCCTATCTTAGAGTCTTTTGTTTTTGTGTTTGGTACAGCGTCACTTTGGTTTCCATGAAAAGACTTTCTATAAAAAGCTTCCTAAAAATAGAGCCTCTTAAATTTTTTCCAAAGCATTCTGCGTGCGAGAGTCTGGCCCACTGTAAAATGACACCACTGATGGTTGTCAGGTGAATTTAAAGACCAATGGGAAGGAGAAGGCTTAAAATAAACACAGCCCTGCCTGTCTAAATGTCCTACTTAACACCAGATCTCTTATTTGTAAAATTCTATGTATAACATTCTACGTATTTCATTTTCCATTTTATTTGCCAATTCTACTTTAATATACCTTACATAAAACTAACAACTTTTATATTGAGGTCGGAAATATGGACAATAGGTTTCCACTTTGCCCACTGAAAACCACAACAGCTGGTTTCCTTCATTAATGTCAGTACTGCGGGACAGGCGAGCCACAGATCCAACAAGAAAACCAGGACACAATGCAGTTAAAATCCTATTGTACATATGGTCATCAACAAAAGGGAAGGACAGTTATTAAACAGAAAGATAAAAAAAAAGTTTACTTCTGATGAGCACAATATACCAGAAAAGATAATGGATGGTGAGGAGTGAATGTTGAAAAGCTTTTAGTGGATGTACATCTGAATAATTTACTGTACAGTACAGTAAGGAGATGACATAGCAGCCTGTCAGGAAAACCCAGCATTTTATAATGATGAAGTGAAACTCTGGGTTAGATTTTTTTTAACAAATCTTGAGATATATCACAGGATGATTAAAGATGCATTATACCTGCCCCAGTTCCTGGCAGCAGGGAATAAGGTGAGTGTGTGGTGGACCATCTGGGAGGGAGGATTAGGGGAACAGCCATCATCAAAGGTCAGTCTACTACTTCTGCCTGCTATTTGTAGCCTGGCTGGACCACAACAACGCCACAACAGGAACCTCACACAATCCTCTCCAGGGAATTTGTGCTCCACTCTACGCACCTACACACAAACACCCTCTCCTTTCTGGTAATTGGACTGCATTCTAAAACTCGACAAGAACTTGCATTAACACTGGAACCTTCAAAGGCACAATTGATCACAAGTGCCACACAACTCTGCTAATGGTGCACTGAAATGAATAACACTATTAACTCTAGCCAGTAGAATTATGTGATAAATATGAGTGATATATTGATTAGCTGGTGTTCTTAAGCTCCCTGTGACTATCTATTACTACTCTTTCTGTACTGCATATCCACTTTAGGAATGTAAATGCACGATATGCCCAGATTTGTATCTGATATCCCCGTTTATTTGAGGTTAAAGTCAAACTGTCTGGGTCGGCACGCTTTCCGAAACACAGTTATCAGTAAACACTCAGCAGCCAAAAGAGCTTTTGGCTTTGGACAAAGGTCACTTGCAGATACTGCCAGCTCTGATAATGATACATCAAGCTTTGACTATGTAAAATCAGCTGTTTCCAAATTGTGGATTTTGTTTAGACCCCACAGACAAAATGTGAGGGGACACCACAAAGTCTGTTGTCGTAAACATCTGTGTGAAACTCCAAAGTTCCCATATCCTTTCCGAGTTTGAGCACTGACCTGTCACCTCCCTCCCCAGAGGACCACTGCAAGAATCACAACATCACTGCTTCAGCTCCTATGATGCTCATGAGAACTACAAAAAAAATGCAAGCAACTTTATTAAACTTCTATTTCATGGAAAATTATCACATACTTTCAATCTCTGTGCACAATATTATTAATAAAGTCATTAGATGCTATTCTTATTGTATTATGTTATTGTAAATATCATATGTCCATGATTATATTTTGAATACTGACATTTGTATTATTATTATTATTGTTATGAATGGCTCCTCTCTTCTGCTGACATACTAAACAATGTGTGGATACATTTGCATGGCTGTAACCTTAAACTAAAAGTAAAACAATGTAACATGGTAACTCTACCATACATAGAATGCCACAGTTTGACACAACATGACTCCATTACTATTGATGATGTTATGTAATAAAGTACTGTATGTCAAAAGATTTAACCCCGTTAAGCTAGATGACCCTCTTAAGTAGAAACCATTTTGTGCTGAAGAGGGGTCTACTGAAGGCTATTGATGAATTAAAGCTCAGCAAATCGACCTATTTTGGAAAATGGACAGTAAGAGGTATAGCCTTGCTGAGGTAGATAACATGAGCTGGCAAGTTAAGTGTTGGAGTGTCTCAGAAACGGGGAGAAGAGCCACACAGGTAATATATCCTGAAACGTAACACTTCTCTATTATCTCTATGTCCTATACTGCTATAGCTTAGGACAGGCTATTCAGTGCAGATACAGGTTAATTAGTGCTCTTCCACTCTGTTGTGGAGAGATAAGAGCCTACAAATCCTCTTAAGAGACAGACACACAGCCTGAGCTGCACACAAAACGTAAGGCATTCTGGGACAAATGTGTTGTTATGAACTCGCCCACAGACAGCTGCTCATCCCCCTCAGTTTACATGGCTTTCTATACAGGGTCTACATTCTCCAGTGTACAGGAATTTGCCACGCCTTCCACCGCAGGCAATCCTTTACATGTTCAGAAAGAGAGTTTCAGAAAGTTTGTTCAGAAAGAAAGAGAGTTTTATAGTTAGCCCGCAAGCTAACACAGACAGTCCTGAAGGGATGGTGAAAGTTTAAGTGTCAGATGTGAGATGGGGGAGTGAGGCTTTCCCTGAGTTAGCAAAGGATACAATTCTTTTCAGTGATGAAGAGTTCTGCGATCTGTAAAGCACAGACAAGGGACAAAAAAATTAATTTCCAACATAATTCCCGGTTGTGATGTCATGAGCTGTCATAACAAGTAATTCTGCTCTCCTCGCAGCACCATTGGTCTGATCAACATCATGTCACACGTTCCAAAATTCTGGTGTAGAGGCTTTGTTTTGACATCAGGAACATTCCTTCAGGCACTACTAAACAGAATTAAAATGATTGCCTTGCCTTTGTATATGTAATCTGCAAGGACTTTGTCCTGGTTACACAGTGCCATAAAACCTGTGACCTCATTAATAGAAAAGCTCTTGCACAATGGGACAGAGAACGGTACTTTTAACAATGTGTGTGTGTCTAATAACACTGCTACTGTATATTAGTGCTGCGTCCGGTGCCTCATTTAGCAGCACGCACACTATAACTCCTACTGAGATTGAAATGATCTCACAGTGTCAACACAGGGACACGTGATGCACTGTGCTGTTAGATTTGACATTGGTGTTAGAGATAACAAGGTTGAATGTGTCCTGTGTGCTGTGCAGTGTGATAATATATGAGGCTCTAAAGGGGGCATTATGCAAATGTATCTATGCAGCTGTGCAAATACAAGTTAAAGCAGATTTTGTAATCATGTAATGAACATGTACATGCATATTGGTACTGTATGTGGGTGTAAGACAAAAGGGAGAGAGTAACATTGTGTTGTGAATGTCTGTGTGAGTGTCTTCAGGCATCTGGCTCACCTGGTGTAGGCAGTTGGGCAGAGAGGTGAAGCTCTGCACATGGGTCAGTCCCAACAGGCAGCTAAGGAAGCAGTGGAGGGCGGCCTGATACTCCCCCTGCTGCTGGAGCTGCTGTCCCAGCTCAAACAGGCCCTCCCTCCCCCTGTTCAGCATCCCCAGTCCCAGCCAAAGCCAGCACTGCCTCCCATCAGAGCTCCACCGGCCGAGGACAAACGCTCCTCTCCTTGCCACTCCACTGAAGCACCACAGGTAGAAAGAAACAAGCCACACAAAGAGTGAAGATTAAAAAAATGAAGCTGCTCACATAAACATAGACAGAGAGGTGCCAGAGGGAGGAGCGAGCAGCACAGCTTCCTCTCAGTCTCGTCTGAGCACTGTAAGTCAAGGACAGGTGGTAAGAAGCAGGCTGAGGGAGCTCCGGCGACTCACACAGAAAAGATCCATTTCCCTCCCTCCTCCCAGGCTGCACCAGGAAAGGAGGACAGAGGAAGTCGGGGAGTATTTGCTGTTAGAGTGGCAGAGCTGTTGACCAATCCCTGCTCTGCTCATGTACAGTAGTCCTGCTAGCATGTGTTTTGCACATTGGATCTCTATCCACTCCTTGAAAAGGGACTATGCAATGCTGTAGTTGTTGATGAAAATGAAATATAGTGTGCACATGTTCTGTGATGTTTAAATGTAGTATATAATGAGACATGTCATCCAGTATTTTTGACCTAATCTTCCATGCTATTGTGCATTCACAGAGTAGTGCATTATGTATATTGACAGTGTGTGAGAGAATCCCTTTAAGTCTTACTGCCCCACTTATGATTTATAAATGAGGAGGAGTGCATAAGAATTATGCACCAACAAGCAAACTAGAATACATAACATGTGAGCATGTTTCACATTACCTCAGAGAAAGCAAACTTTTGTAAATTCTCTAAAGCAAACCAGAGAGAAAATGCAAACACAGGGTCATTAGGAACAGCCACTGTATGAGACAGAGAGAAAGCACTCCTCACTATCCAAACAAGGACAACAAATATTTATTCACAAGGAGTGCCTCCTCTGGATGTGTGCTTACTTCCTCTCACACTCTACTAATCAACATTAATGTGAGGAGAGAGAGAGAGAGAGAGAGAGAGAGAGAGAGAGAGAGAGAGAGAGAGAGAGAGAAGAAGAGATACTGGTACTACTTGGTAGTTGATCCACGGATGATCCAGAGGATCATGAATAGATCTCGACTTTGTGAGCAGCACTCCTCCCCACCGTCTCTTCATTTGGACACACACGTGCGTGGTAGCTTAAGGAAATGACAATCACAAAGCAAAGGGCAGAGTCAGTCTCCATTAGTGTCTGATACACCTAGCTAAGCAAGATGGGATTTAATGGTTGTGAATGCCAGTGGAAGGGGGGGCATTAATCAAAGAGCATTAAACTTACACTGGCAGGTCAGACTCAGGGAACTGTGAACAGTGCTCATTTTGGACTAACAGCATCCAGAGTAGGCATGAGATTTTGACAGTATGATAACCTTCAGCAAAAATATCACGGTTTCACGGTATTGCAAATACAGCTATAAATGTATTCATTTTGAAATATTAATTTTGGTAAAAAACAACTTTTTTCCATTGAACACAATGTATTTTATTTTTAAACACACTGCACACTGGCAGGGAGAGGGATTTCTAAACTGCACTTTCTGTCCTTGTAGACTCATAAAAAACAGCTCATACCTTAGGAACTGCATGAAGTTTAGTGGTTTTGAAACCGTGACTTTTTCAAACCACGGTATACCTTGACACCGGTAAGCGGCCCATGCCTAATCCAGAGCTGCGGTGGAACTAGTTTATGCTGATGGAAGGTTGCCTTATTCCCTCCATGAACACAGACAGGTGATTTTGCTCACTTTACTGTGGCATCAAAAGAGTTGAGTTGGAATGCAGCGAGAAAGTTAGCAAAGCGTCTGATGTGATTGAGTTGGAGGGCCACTGGCTGAATCTCAGTGTTCAGTCCTAATTGAAAAAGAGAGGGCTCCATCTCCTCATTACAGGCCAGTCAAGCTGAACAGAAACACATCAGCTGTGAGATGGCAGCACAGAATGTTCTTGATGTCATGTTAATATTTGACAACCATGCAACAGGAAACCCACCCAAGCAGGACTGCAACCCTTTCAAGCTGAACAAGTGTTATGACGCATAGTATCTGATATAACAATACAGCAATATGTATTTCAAGAAGTCACTGTGCTTGTTATGTTGGGGGGGGGGGGGGGGGGGGGGTAACTAAGGTTCTAGTTACTTTGAGAGCAATATGAAACGTACTTATGTATTCAGTTTTGTATATCTCGCATTCAGACACACAAAATACAATTTATTTTATTAAATAAAGTAAGAAAAAAGCAGAAGGAAACCAGCAAAAGGTGTAAAAAAAATATATACAAAAAGTAAATAAAATATATAAAATATATAAGCACATAAACAAATTACTCTAGGTACACAGCTTGTCTATACATTAGTTTAGTCAGTACTCTGTATTTTAAAGCAGGTACTGTTTTCGTGTCAGGGAATCCACTATGCAGGTCAATATTTCAAAGCTGTCCTCTGTTTATAGCACATGCCTCAGACTTTCAAAATGTAAACATTGGAATTGAGGTAACTCTTGGCCCAAAGATCACTTTCAACTATTTACTTGGGATTGTCACTATGTAACTGCAAATTTATAACTATTGTTGTTTTGTACTGTTTTAATACTGTTGGGAAAGTCTGTGTTATATTCTGCACTTGCTACAACTTTAGCATAGGTTGGAGAAAATACCAACCGTTGCCGTTTTCTGACTTCTGACATGATAATATAAATTGTTGCTTGGAAGAATGACTAATTCGACTTACTGGCACCACAATGCAGTAGGTCTTCCACCTTTTTGTTCATGTACTGACAGTCATTTTGACAAAGATATTGACTGTTGTTCGCTATTCTACAGTGCAAGAAGTGGAAATCTACCTGTAATTGGAATATTGATCGTCTGTCTTGCAGAGTTGGTGGACAAATACATCAGTGCGATCAGTAAACACTGTCCACAGCACCCGTTCCTAGGGAAGCCAATACACCAGACTAATGCAAATGAATGGGTAGCAGTCCCTGGCTGCAACAGAATGCAGAGTAGAATGAAACAGAGAGTTAGCCACAGCTATATATCATCAGCAGGTTATTGCAGTAAACCTCAATATATTCAATTAGTGCTAATGCTTTGTGTAATCTGTATTTACACTGTGCTACCATGAGTACATCTTGAGCTGGTGTAAAAATCTGAGTATATCCCCAGTAAAGACCTGCAAAACTTTATTAGAGGGTTAAAATCAAATCTGGCCTTCTGTTTTATTCTGGAAATCTCAAGTTTTGCAACGTTTGACTATGTGGATACTTGCGCATGCTACTTCTTCTGTCTACGATAAGATCATAAATCTTAGATGATTTCATAAACCATTTGTCAGAATAATGCATTTTGCATTGTCCAGCAGGTTTGAACAGGAACATTGCCTCTTTTGTGTCCTTGTGTCATTTCACAACACTGCGCATGGCCCTACATCAGCATAGCCTATTTATATTTTCTGCATTGTGCACATACAGCCACTCTATGCAATTTTGCTGTAGCCTATAGACCTCTGGTATGGAATATTTTACTCTGTGTGAGTGACAGCTACGTCCCTCGCTACAATATGCCAACTCCAATGATGTAAGGAGAGGATCAAATACTCTTTTTGAAAAACGGCACCATGCTGGACTGAGTCTTCTGAGTCTAATAGTTGCACACAAAAAAACACCATATGCACTGTTACAGACATGAAACCATGCATCCCTGTTGAGATACACATGTTGTGTGCCTTTACTCTGGATGTTAGAGTCTCTAGTCTTGGCCTTCTGTTTAAACCCCTCCACTCCCCATTCCTCTAAGATTCAGGCTCTGGCAGTTTAATAGGCTTGGACCCGACACCCCCAGCTACTGAAAGGCAGTTTATGACCTCCATGTAATCAGCAGTAAATGCTGCCACCATCTGTCTCTTTTTACTCAATTATCTGACCCAGTGACTTTTACTGACAAACACTGTCCAGGTAAACACAGTGACGCAAATCCCCCAGCTAAGATTATGACACATCTATACATCATCCCACACTTCTTTATGATTTCCTTTTGGTCAGTTCATATTCCAGCAGTGCTTCGAACTTAACCGCTGTCCCTCAATTATGGAAAATTCCAGTATGAATCACCATAGATCCTGTACGATTACAGCTGTGGGGATGTTATAACTTGAATCCTCATTTCTGATTCATTGTGAAAGGGTCACATTCATTTATTAAGAACTGTTGATTACAGGGAATACCTCATACAGCACCTTACTATTACCCCAATCAGCCTCTCTTTTCTTTCTTATGCAACCACTATTTTGTATGTATATATTAGTTTTTCTGTATTGTTCATTTCATATCAATGTTTAATATGTTTGTTTATGTATGCACCTTTCACCAAGGCAAATTCCACATAAGTGTACTTACTGTGGCAATAAAACCTTTCTGATTCTGATTCATCATCTTTTGCTCCACTCTTGCACCCCCTAGTGGACAAATGGATGGATGGGTGGATGAAATCTGACTGCTGTTTTCACAAAGCTTTGCGAAAACAGGGGGGTTAATCAATGTGCATCTCGGTAGTTAAAGAAAAGTCTCATCTACATACATTTGAATATCAGACATCACTGTTGTAATGTCATTTTTTGTGATATGGTTCATTTCCAAAAATGCAAACAGCAGAAATGGAAAAAAATTGAAGTTGTAAGTGAGCAGTTGTAATCAGCCACATAACTCAAAATACTTCTGTGGGCAGGGCCTTTAATCTATAATTATGGATCAAATGTTTAAGTTGATTATATATTTCGAATGCAAAATCAAAGCAAATAGTAACCATTGCTGTTAAACAGGGCCATCTGTCGGCAAAAGAGTCATGGTTTCTTTTCTCTGTTTTGGGAGGTTAACTGCGAGACAACAGCAAGTGTGAGAATACAATTTACTTCTTACTGTTAAATTGGTATATCTATGACAATTAAACACCTTTAAGTCACTTGTGACAGCCACTCAGATCAGACTGCTGACTGTCACTTACTCCCACTCGCACCCCTGATACTCCCTGACTCACATTTATTTACATGCCTCTACTCAAGGCTCTCCTATTCTTCTCTCTTCTATTCCTGCGTTTGTCTCAGCTCTTTTAAATGCTTATGAGACATGATGTCAGAGTATAAGATAGGAACAGTGACACTCACAGCTGCCTACTCACTCTAACAAAGATATGCTGCTACTTCCAGTCACAGGATCTCTACCAGACCTTGTAGATGTAACCCTATTTCACACTGCTTTACACTGCATGGTCATACTGCACGCAGGCAGTCATTACGACCAGGCACCTAAGTCCTTTGTTTGCTATTTCTCCATAAGAGGCAGGGAGATAATAAGAAAACCAAAGGAAAAATAGTATTCATATAGAGCATCCAATCTAAATTGTATTTAAAAAAACAAATACGTGACACATTAATGCAAACATAAAAGCTAAGTGCACTCAAGCCATTGGCAGCAATTCACCTATGGTGGCAGAGTAACATAGTACATGCTGTCCAGCTTACTCATGTATAGCTTTTAGGAAATAAATGTCTTGTCCACACAGCATCAACTCACAGCAGGTTGCCATGCCAACTGGTATCAGTCTAGTGAAGAGTCTTTCTCTGTGCAATGGGTCAAAGGGTTAATGTCTGTGATTAATTGAAAAAAGACTGCATGCCACCTGTCAATAAGGCTCACGTGTCAACAAGACACCTACAGCCTTGATGGCCTTGTTGCTGCTCATCATTTCATCATTTTATTTGTCCCATGTCCCCCCCCCCCCCCCCCCCCTGCATTTGGCTGCTTTCTCCCCTTCAAGGTGTCTGAGTGGAAAAATAATGACATCTGTGTGGTTTTAATAACAACACAAAGCCCAGTGATGTTTTCAATATGAGCTGAAGACAAACAGATAGCTTCAGTTGGCAGAGCACTCCAAGTGTCCATAGCTCCTCATGTGCTGCCTCCTTCCTCCGGCTGATAGCCAGTCACCTCTTCTCTGCAGGCTTCTCTCTACAGCAGCTTCATCTTTTCTATCTCCTGCTCAAGGGTTTTTAAAAAAATCATATTTCAGCTTCAGGTTCTTGGAGACTCCGTAAACTGAAGCTGGGTCTGACTGTTGCCAGTTCTTTCTTGAATAGTGTCAGTCTTCTGCCTTTCTGCCTGGTCCTTTATGTTAGTTGACTCATCCAGGGGCTCAGCTGGAAGCGCTCTGGAGGACACATTAAAATGCTAAGATGCTTAATTTACATGGTGAACATGGTAAATATTATACCTACTAAACATTGTCAGCATGTTAGCATGCTGATTTGAGCATTTAGCTCCAAAAAACATAGTGTTGTCCAGCCTCTCAGCTGCTACCCTTCAAATGCTGATATCTTGTTGAAATACTTGTTAAAATGTGCATTTGCATTTGCAACCTCTTTTGTCTTTGTTGTGAGAGCTATCCTAAAACAGCTCGGGACTATTGCATGCACCTAATCTAATAAACTAAAGCTCTTTGCAGAGTCCATTTTATCTTGACTTTACTTGCTGGTGAAATGGTAATTTATTGGATATTACTGTTGATCAAAGTAACACAGTGTAATTGAGCAAACCTATCAGGCAAAACAGCCCTCTGATAACAAATCCTGCTTTTTGATGTAATGCTGAGAAAACCTTAATTTGATCCGTTCCGCCTGCAGCACTTCATATCATAACAAACATCTCACAGCTTTAAAGGAATGCCAGTGAGGAAATTAAAGGTCAAGTGTTATCTCTTTCCACATTCAGTGACCCACAGAAATGACCATGGCTGTGTGATGCTGCTGCCTCGGTGGTCAGTGTCACGGTCAATCAACCACTGATACAGATTCAGAGACACACACCTCACTCTAGGATAACTCAATAGGTAGGTGGGGGGGTGGGGGTTATTATGGAAGGGCAGAGAAGGCCAGTGACCAGCAGGGACTGGCCACACACAGTAAATGTTTATGTGTCATTATTCATCCTTCAAGAGAAGCTCTCCACTTCGACTCTAAAATTCCTTTTTATTATGGTCCATTCAAAACCGGGATAAGAGGCTTTTAAATTTAATCGGTTGGAAAATTTGGTCGTTTTGTTTTTGGTGGCAAACTGGTGCTACTGTACATACTTAATCCTGGGAATTTCCAGCCGTTTTACATGCGAGTGGGTTTAGAGAGAGTCAGGGAAATTGGCTCATCGCTCAATAGAGCTGTGAGATTTCTGCTGATGACATTTCCATTAACAACAGGACATAATATGTTTATAGATCCCAGTTTGCTTGGCCCTTTAATTTCGCCCTCTGCAACACAGTTTCTAACAGCTGCGTGGGCGTGATGAGGAGGGAGGACTTTATAGATTGTCCATACAGTGGATCTACAGGCAGTAAATTGTGCTGACAAAGCATGGTAAGGTGTCTGGAGTAGACAACTGCATTGCCTGGTGACTTATAGAACATGCACAGCTTAATGAAGATGGTACAATGAGATTGGTATACAATAAGATACTGGATACAGGAAGTAAATTATGTTATGCAGTACTATTGTACTCTTGAACCCGGCATTTTCTAATGATAATAGTGTGATGAGGTCATTGTGAAAAAACAGATTTTCTAAATCTAAGGTAGAACAAGAAGAAAATCACCAATGACAGCTATTGTAGCAGCTGCCAGACTTCCTGTTTCTGTGTTCTAGCCCCGGTTTCAGCTGTTCTGGTGTTAACAGACAGCTCCTGCCACATGATGTCCATTAATTGTCAGTACATTAGATTCAATTCTGTATGACCTGGTCTGCTTATTAAGTGTAACTGGGTTTGTGAGGCCTCAATATTGTGTTCCTTACATGGCAAGGAGATCTTTTATGCGAGAGCAGACGTTTGTCTGCCTTAAAGCAAATCAGGATTATATGTATGATTATCTTGTGGAGGGAACACAATGAAGTCTGGGTTCCTTTAACCAGACAAACTACATTTAAATGCCTTTTTTTTTTTACATAAAAATCCTGCAAATAACAAATAATGACGCTGGTCTTCGTTCATTCCATAAGCCATCTATAACAGAACATTTTAAATTACCTAAATAAAATGTTACCTAAATTTAAGTATTATGATTTATTGCACTAACCCCCAAACTATAGTTTGTTAGAAAACAATATGTATTTACATGTCTTAAGGAAAAGCAACATAAATGAAGCATTCAAAGACAATATGATCAAAATATACTTGAAGTCACCAAATAAAAACAATTCTTGTCAAAAAAATATTGTGGCTGTCTTAGCTTTAATAGCTGTCCATTTTTTTTTTAGAGAAATATAATTACATATTGTCCCCTCTATTATCCCCCCCCCCCCCCAACAAAAACAAACAGGCAAAGAAGCTTACTGTCACTGTCTTTTTTAAAATTTATTTATTTTTTGACAGTTTTTAAGACAAATGTTATTATGTAAATGGAATGTTAAAAGTGCTAGGGGTGTTGGTTCCTGAAAACTAGGATTTTTAGATGTAGAGATGACACCCTGAGACAAACAGTTACTGTCCCCAGGCTGAGTGGATGCAGGTTGTGTTCTTTAGTCTCTTTGAATTGTTACAATAGGAAAGCTGCAGGACACCTGTACAGCCACATCTGCCCTGCGATGATTACACAATAATAATTACATTGGTCACCGGAAGCCAAGAGCTACTGCTCCATGAACTGTTTATTTACGGAGTCATCAACCTCTGGACAATTTCATCATGGGAAATAAACAACCAGGGTCACGTCCTTCACTGGTGAAATATGTCAACTTGTCTGTGAGGCACCGCATTAATAAAACATTCTGGCACGGAGACATAAAACTCAAATATTAGGTGCACACTCACACACAAACTCGTACAAGGTTTAAGCAAGATGTAGCCCTGGTTTAACCATCTCAAATCAGGGTAAAAAAAATAAAAATGAGAAGCAACAATTAGAAGCCTGACATCCAAAATGCAAAATATGTTCTATACCATGTAATTAACCTAAAACACTTCATATTATTGGATATGCAACATTGTATTATATATATATATACACACTGTCCATGTTGCATCAGCATTGTGATACTGGTTTGAGAAATTCTCTTTCCCAAGCTACGGCAGCTCCCACTCCTCCACCTGCCCAGTGTTGTAGGTTTTGATGCATGAATCAGGAGATGGATAAAAATAAAATTTGAACATAATTGCTGTTTGCGAAATGAATCAAGGTGTTTATTCAAAAGATCCGATTTATAGCACATTCTGTCATTTTGTGCCAATAATTGAGCTGAATCTAAACCCTGCTTTCCCCTCCGCACAAACTCACCTTTTAAAAAATGTTTTTTTAACAGTTTTCTTCTGGTTGTGACGCCTGTAAAGCACGTCCACTGAGGATGCCGTGTGGGGGCCAGGAACTCTCATGGGAAATCTAGTAGTTTGTTTGGCGGGAAACAGGAGGAGTAAACAAATGGATGGCGGTGGAGGATTTACGGCTTCCTGATGCATACATCTCTGTGGTGGGACAATCCCACCTGCTCTGCCATGGCTCATTCTGACAGGCCGCAAAGAGGCAGTCAGAGACTAACCTGCTGCTCCTGTGAGTCTTAGTATGTACTGCTGCTTTTCTGTTATACAATATGAAGTAAAATGTACTAAAACTGCAGAATTACCTTCCATGCAGTAAATTAAACTGAGACGAAACACGTGGCTAGCTGAAAGAGCTGGTGGTGGATTTGTGTCTGCTATAAAGGTTGAAATAACTGCACTGTAGTTGGTTTAACACGTCTCTTTTAGGGACATTCTGCATGATAAAAAGGCAAAAGCCCTTCCCTTAGTTCAGTTGGCCATGATGCATAGCAGTAATTCGGTTAAAATGCAGCTCAGGTCCCTGTCCCTCTCCAGTCCCATGACAATAAAACAAACTTTGTCTTCATGAATAAGAGTTATATATATTTTATGAGTTCTGACAGCAATAAAAAAAAAAAACAAGGTACCTGAATATTTTGAAGACGAAACTGTGAAGAACCACTTTGTGGCAGAAATTCAGGAACAAACAAACAAACTGCAGGAAGAGTCCTGTGCCATATGTTAGGGGGCTCACTTGTTCGCAAGGATACTGATAGCGGGGACTTTTTACAGAATGAAATCAGCATCATGAAACAAATATAACAGGATCCAAATGTATATTTAATTTAAAAATTTAGCTACAGTGCAAACATGATTAGAACTTCACAGTTGAAGTGAACATGCTGTTTGGGATAAATCTTTTACATGGCAAACTCATAGCGGCAACAGAATACAGATAGGCTTATTTATTGTTATGTTGTGACCTCCTGTATCAGGTCAGCATCTACACTATGGAAATTAGTTACATATACAACAAAATATCTAACATCAAATAATGTGACTACATACTGTATAATATGCATTATGTTGCACATTACATTAGTATGCAACCACTGATGCGTTTGTTTTTCATTGCAGGTTCCATTGACTATAAAGCTAGGCTATTGTATTACATCTAAGATAGTGAGGCAGTGTTTTACTGTGAGCTAATAAAAAGCAAAATTCATTTGCAAAGGCTTGACAGTTTCCCCTCCAGGAGAAATGCAATGGGCATATTGTAAAATCCATGATAATTATCTTTCAATATTGGTTTTATTGCTGGAGGATGTATCCCAAACACATGCTGCTTTCTGGTATAATTTCATTGCTTCACTGCCAAATCATGAGGGTAGGGTTATATCCATGGAGCAAATAGACAAAACCAACAAAAGACCTCCTCCACACTTACTCTGTATGGTATTGTCTACTGTACAGAGAATTTCCGTCTTTTTGTGATTTGAGATGATACAATGTTTTTAGCCATGCAGGGCATCCTTTACTGTTACTTCCCAACTACTGCATTACTGTAAGTTTGGCATCGCACACAAATGCACCACATTCAGGAACATTTCCGTCTTACGCATTTTCAAACATGCCATGGCAATGCCGGAAAAATGTGGCAATGGACATTCCAGCAGATGGCAGGAATGTCAGGGAAACCTGTAATCTTGGCTGCCAATGTTAATTATTTCTCCCCAATTTCAGATCACATTCCTGTTGCAATATGTTTAATTTTGTAGTTTTAGGTTTAGAATCCTTTATTAATGATTAATCACGGTAGATAGTGCCGCTATATTCAGTTAGTAAGTAAGTCCACGGCTGCAATGGCGGACAGTACCAGTGTCGTGTTGTAGCCATGGATGTATAACCATCTGTGTTGACGCCTGCACTGTATGCCCTGTTGATGTCGACATGTGTACCGTGTGCAATCTGCGGAAGACGTCACTTATTATTTTCAGGCAGATGATGAGCTGTTATTGAAAAATAGCATGATTGCAAACAAAAGAACATTAATTGCTTGTTCCCCCACAAAAGCATTGGCATAAATTGAAACTGTAACATGTCATGAACTCAAATAAATCACGGAGCGGAGTCTGTAATTGGGTTGATCGCTCCACGCAAAAGCGTCTTTCATCAGATGGATGTAACCATTTACGTGCTCGTCTCTGCAATGTTACTTCTTTTATTCACAACACAGCCATACCGGAATTTTCTCTGAAATGTTACTAGGTCTTGAAATGAGAAATTGGCAGTACAAATTGACCTGAATATACTGTATATCCCCGCTCCCATTCAGACCTAACCCGAATCCAGACAGCGTTCCTGAACTTTTCAGGGACAGACTGCATGACGTGCGTGTAAAAAAGGCTTAAGAGGCTACAGACACTGTGTTGCTTTGAGCTAAATGCTAAGATCAACATGCTAACATGCTTGAAGTGGCAATGCTAACATGCAAGTACAATGTTTACCATGTTCTCCGTCTTAGTTACCATGCCATACACTGATCCCCTGAAGGGTCTGTATGTTTTCAACAAGATTTATTGCCATAGAAACACCTTCTGCACAATTTTCAGCATCTGTCAATTGATTTATTCATTGTCTGGTGATGTTGGTGCATCACAGTGGGGGGGGGACTCAGTAAAGCTAAACATTCATCTTTCAAGTCACTTCCTGCTCACCAGCAGATATATGTGGGTTTACCATGCCTCTTTGCCGGATTAACTTCTTGTCAGAAGAGAATGGAGCCAACAGGAGGGAAACCTCAGCATGACCTGCACTTACTGAAACCCTCAGTGGAAAACAATCTACTGGAAGACTCTATTCCTGATCCCCAGCTTGCATCCTCCTGAAACCATCCAACTGTAATGTACGTAAAGATCTCTGTATAGAATCACACAGCTTACTGTCAGACCTTACATGGCCCTGGACTAAAGATTTAGGGGGTCTGTGTATAATCCTGAATGAATGCTCCTTCAAGTCTGTGCAAAGGTCTGTCATTGAAACAATATAAATTCAGTTTTTATTCTACATGCTTGTAAGAAATCCACTAGGTATTGTGCGGTTTCCATGTGTGAGGCTGTATTTCTGATTTGACAACCATTAAGATTCCACTTTTGCCTTCTGGCTTACAATGATGTCATTTTTTAAATTCAATCCTGAAGGGACTGGAGAGGGAAAACTCAGTGGTGTATATGCAGCACAGTGTTCGGGCTCTGCCCTGCCCAAAAGCAGTATGGCAGTGCAGTTCAGTAGGGCATTAGACCTGTCATTATTGCAACCGTTGTCTGAGGTCGCAGAAGGCCAGCGAGTATTGGGTTGAATGTGAATTACTGATGGAACCTTGTGGAGTGAGAGAAGCCCATTACTGCAAGTCCCAGACAAGAGTGAAAAATGAAATGGCTTTTCAAAAACTGGGCTGCTGCAACATTTTGGTGCCATACGGTGGAAGAGTAACTGTGTCAGCTGCAGCGGGGGGGAGTCGGTGAGGAAGTGGGCAGCTCAACAGGCTCGGGGAGGATGGAGTGATATGAGAGCAAGGTGTAATTTCCTGGAAGTCCCCCAGAGAATCCCGTCCCATGGATGGGAATTGTCACAAATTGTAGATGCACTGCTGCACATACACACTGTAGCTTGATCTCTTTTGTGTCACACACACACACACACACACACACACCTCTGTTATACACTTTTACTGAGGGAGTAATTGGCTCCAGCAGCAGCTACAGATGCTGATGGGGAGAAATGGGGCAAATAAAACAAATCTAATTGCAAATAAGTTACCTGGTGAGTTCAGTTAGATATTCTCCTTCAGGGCCTCTGATGAAAGAAAAAAATAAGACGAGTGTGTGTGCGTGTGTGTGTGTGTGTGTGTATGGGGGGGGGGGGGGGAGTACACCTACTGTGATACACCCAGAGCTGCATCTGCCACACCTGTTGGGTTAATTGGATTTTCTGACATTCAGTACACTGGCAGTTTTAAATGTATCAAATAATGTTCTAGGCCTGAAGAGGGCAGAAAAGGCTTCTTTTAAACATGGAAAGTGACAGTCTTAATCACATCCACAGTGTGTTTTCCCGAAATGCAGACATTTGTTCATTTGTACAATATTTATAAAGTTATATAATCTAATAAAGTCATACAAGGTATGTCAGCGCATTTTTAAGAACTGTATATTTAATTACAGCAGCTGTAGAATTGATCATACATTTTGAAAATCAAGGACACACAAACCTACACATAACAGTATTCAAATGTATGTGGCTTGGCAAACACACTTCAATCAGATCCATTAGTTCCACCCATGTAACAGTGACAATAGCATGATAACTGCCCAGCAGGCAACAACAGTCAGGCGAAATAGAAGTGTAGTTCTCCGTGACGTGAGCCATAAAAGGCATCCATCCAAAGAAGTGTGTGTGTTCAGACAAAAGCCAACACAGTGGCACATGGCTGGAGAGCAGAGAAAACACCTGTCTTCTTATCTTTATGATGCTGCGGTAGTGGCGCTTCCTGTGGCTGAGGCTTTTACTACAGCAGGAGTTCCCCTCATTCACATCCAATTTTTTTGTCCAGGAGAGTTAATATCTGCTCCTGTGTAGTTACCATTTATGGACACATCAATATGAGGGATGCTAGGCTTGACTTTTGAATATGCAGAGAAACAAATCCTCTTCACATAATTATGTAAATAGAATGTCCAGAATAATAAAATCTGATCTATAGTTTGATTATTTTCATGCTATGGAAAAATAAGTCACATTCTTCTTGCGAAGGTTGGAGCCTTCATGCACCAAATGGGAATAATGAACTGCAAGGATCTACTGCTCATGATCAAGAGATTTTGCTGATGATAAAGAGTCTATTAAGGCATTCGGACATCTCCAGAAATCATACTGGTTCTTTTATTAAGAACATGCTGGAAACAGCAAAAACAGAAAATGGCCATCAGAAAATTACTGTTTTTTAAACTGAAGGAAACAAGCTACTTAACTAACAAAATGGTCCTTTTGTAAAAATGAGGTTATTATGGAAAACAATATGATGTAATTACGGGTGTGGTGATAAGACAGAAATAAACAGTTTTTCCTCTGTAATCACATTTCTGTATTGTTAAACGCAGTGGTGTGGGGCAGATAGATGCCATTACTTTGTGGTCACCAGATGCATCGCTCTCACTCTAATAGTCCATAAAATTCTACTGCAATCATCTCTCTTAGTACAGTAATGTTGCAATGTCTTTGAGAAACAATGGGATGACTCACACAAGATGATATGTCTTTGGATTCTGTAGCGAGATCAGCTTGTCTCAGACAAAATAATGGCATTGGATGCCGCTCTGTCCTCCCTTTCATAGTGGAAATGAAAATGAATCAGGGCAAAAGATAAAAGCATGACAAGCACCACAGTCAATCCTTCAGTTTAACAGCCAGAGAATTCACTACTGAACAAATGAAAGTGGGCTGCTAGGGAGAGGGGAATAGCATTATTGTGAAAGACGATGGCATTGCGAGAGCTGAGCAGTTTAATGTGTGTGTGTGTGTGTGTGTGTGTGTGTGTGTGTGTGTGTGTGTGTGTGTGTGTGTGCCTTTGTCGCCACTCTGCACTCTCTCACTTGCAGAGAGAGAACAGAAAGGAGCCATGTGTTTAGAGGATATGTGCTTTGAACACAGAATATATATGCGAGCTTTAAGCCTTCCTCAGAGAGGGCAGATTTGAACAAATAACCCGCCCTGACTCTCTGAAGCATGTCACCCTTCTCTCTGAGGGGGGACAGCAGTATTGTTCACTGCAGCTCAGTGAGTGTGTGCAGCCCTGCTTCGCCTGGCAGTGATGCAGTGACTTCTAATCAGTAAGTAAATCTAGCATCAGCATTTTGCAGAAGACATGTTGCTGTCTCTTGGGCCACTGACCTAATCGCTGGAGCTAGCAATGAGCAGACGAATCCATCAATGTGACACTACCAATCCCCCCATGCCCACTACCTTCACCACACACCTCTAGACACACCTAGCCTAGACCTAGCCTCTCACTGCAGGTGGACAGAGAGGACCAGGGACACCAGGAAGTTAAACTGTAAACCAGGGTCAAAATGAGAAAGATTTCTGCTTAGGTTGTGTTTTGTTACAAGGGAAAAGCTTCAGTGTGGCATCTTGGGAGGTTTCACAGTCACAGGCTTCTTAAAGTTACAGAATAGTCCTCTTCCCCTAATCAGATCACCACATCTCCTGTGTGAGGTTCTTCAGGCTCCACTAATCTTATTACAAACCCCCATGTGGAGGAGCTGCAGAGGAGTCGCTCGGACGCCACACCTGCTCACATAACAGAGCGCTGCACACTGATCTAATCAGGTGATATGCCCATCATTGATTTTCAGCTATAACATTTTGAATAGGATTTAACTGGATTGAAGCGAGGAGACAGACAGGGGAAATGACAAGGGAAAAAAATAAATGGGATGGAGCGACAATACGAGGAAATGAGAATGATGCGCGTGACGATGCAAGACTCACTGCGTCGGCTATCATTTGAATATCCCCAGGGTTTAGAAAGCAGCAGTCAGTATTGAAACGTGACTTTAAGACATGGAAAATCCTAAAATAATTTATCTTTACAAATCCTTTAATTTAATGCCAAGTCTAAAAATCTGTTTCTTAAAACTTATGACAGAATCTGCGTGACGGATTGAGACGGATTTCCATTATATAACTATTTTTCTTCTGTTACATATTCCTGGCATAAGTGGAGTTACATGTTTTCAGTTTTATGATATTTAGTGCTCTTGCAGATCAACAGACATTTAAATTGTGAATGTTGGCATATAGAGAAATGATAAGCATTACATTGTTGTATCTCTTCAACTCCAGCTCAATAATGCCCTCTCACTGTCGCTTCTGTTGTGTCCTGGATTGGAGGGGTAGGCACATAGCAGGTCTATGGGACAATAGGAGGATTAATGGGGAGTCAGCCTGGCTGCTGATATGAGGTCCAAACAGACAGAGGACTGGATCCCTCCCCCAAGGGACAGCTAAATGACAGACGTTAAAAATAATTAGAAAAGACAAAACAGTCCTGCTCAAAATTAACCCTCCCTAAATCCAAGACATGCCCCTCTGTGAGCAGCATTCAGGCTGTTCAATAAAAATGATCATCACTATTAAAGATATGTTACTTCCAACATCTTTAGAATTGTTTTCATGATGTGGGGTTTGCTGTTTAGTATTCAATATGGGTATTGTAAGAGGTTCCATATTGTTTCCAGAAATTAGACTTTAATGGACAGCTATCAGGAAGTTTGCTCTTTGCACAGGTAAGCGTTTCAATTTCTCTGCCTTTGAGCCAAAATACCACAACTCAGTAGTCACAGATTTAGAGTGTAGTGAAGCTTGACAGATCTTTAAAGAAAAACTGATTGGGGCTTAAAATTGGAAAGAAGATTACAGAATCATCATGTGCATTATGTGTCTTAACCCAGGATATATCCTTAAATTGCATTAATTATTCTACTTAAATCACTGAGTTAATTATTTCATCCTTAAGGGTCCAACTACAACAAGTGTGAAGTACATCAGTGTTTTGCATACTTATATTCCATGTGGATTTAATCCAGAGGGTATTTAACGGAATAAAATAGAGATCTTTGACCAGTATGGCTCTATAGATCTTCTTAATCTAATTTCATGATGCACATTTCATTACCAAATATTTACTGGCCCTAGTGTCTTTACACTGTGATAAACAAAATGTTGAAATTACAATTAAGCAATGAATCGTGAGTAATGTTTCAAATGACATAATCTGTCACTTGTGTTCTTATGCAATTAACTTTCAGAATTAAGAGCACACTACACTAATAGATCTTTCAAATCCTACATGCTAGGTATGAAATCAGTTGGGAAAATCAGTAGCTTGTTGCTGAAATGAGATCTGGCCATTGTAATTTCACAGTAGAGGACTCCATAAAAAAAGAAAAAGTAGAGAGTAACTAGAGAACATGGGTTTAGGGAAGTGATTTGTGTGGCTCTCACAACCATATAATTTATAGGCCGTTGGGGAGTGTTATTAGACTTACATGTCCAGTGGACAGCAGCTTCATATTTCCATAAAGCCTCCTTTCAGATCCCACACTGTGTATGAATGTCAGAAACATCCGTCTGCTCTGCTCTGGGGAGGATGGGGATGCCGCCAGAAGCGCAGTGGATCCTGTTTACGTCCCATACCACAGACAGAGAGAGAATGGGTGGGTTGGAAACCAGAGACGACTCCTTTTCCCCCTCCTGGTCCCAAAAGAAGGGGTGTATTGGCATCAGCAAGCTGCAGACCCCCTCAGATAATTAAAAGTGAGGTATAAATCAGTGTGTAAGCAGTAATCATACAAGCTACTGCCAACTCCCCGAAACGATCATAAATCTAGAAGAAAACAAAGCTTCAGCACTAACAAAGGCTCTGCAATCCCCACTGATCTGGGGTTGGATATGTATTTCATAGAAACCATATTGCCCTTCTATTGCAGAAATAATACATACTGTTATACTGAACACATGGTTTTATGTTTAAATCGATTTAAATTGATCAAAGTCTCTTTGAGGGATCACTTCATATGTGAGGGTTTTGACTAAAGAAATGCTCTTATACAAGGATATGGATTAAGAGCAATTTTAGTGTTAATGTTCCTTATGCAATCGTAATCTCCTTGGTTAAGTTTTAATATGTTTTGTCTGGAAGAAAACTTTTTCAGGGACAGAAGAAAGAAGATGTTACCACTTGTATGGGACATTTTGACAGGAACAAGTAAAAGCTGAATGGAGCCGACGTTAGTCTTGCATTGGTGTGGGGATGGTAGCAGAACAACACATTGCACACCGTATTGATTTGAGGAAAAAAAAATAGTGCAAAGTGTTTGACATGAAAAGAAGTTATTGATCCTGACTAAAATCATGCTGATTAAAGTCTGGGCGAAGAGGAAGGTCAATAACGGTTCACCAATGAATGCATCCTGATAAGGTCAGGGCGAGGCACGAGAGTACACTTTATGTGCACAAAGAAAGAAAAAGAACTGCAACTACTGATTTGATCCAATTTGCTTGCGTACCAGTTAGTGAAACACATTTCCTTTCACATGCACAAAAACACAATCCTTTATAAGTTACCGCCCCCCAAGACATGATTTCAAAAATGAAAGATGATATCAAGATCACATAAGAGGAGCCTACCATTTCTTTGTACCTTAATTGTACCTTGTTGCAGAAAGAGAGTCAGAGACAAGGACCTGCAGGGCCAGGATCAAAGCTAGTCTTGTGCGCTGAGCAGTCAACTGTAAAACACAATGGCTGAGGACTTATTCAGGAATGTAGCAAAGAAATGACTTCCTTTTCCCATCATGAAATAAAATCAAGATGAAAAGGCTCAACACCTCAAAATTTTATTTAATGAGATTTAGGAGTTACAGGTAAAATGTAGTGTGAGTTACTAACTGGAAAACAAGGGCCATTAAAATCATGTCTCAACCTGCTGCAAAATACTCTTCTCTAAAAGCCTGTTTTAATAAGCAGCATGTTGTGGTTTTCAGGATATAAAACACCTAATCAGATCCATTACTTCATAAAGCCCATATCCTGACCTTGAGCATTAAGCAAAGCTGGGTTTTATTACAGCTAAATAGAGAAAAATACAAGAACAAATTCACATTTAAGACCACTGGGCAAGTGATAGAGCAGAGACGGATTATAGCATGTCTAAGCTATCAGAACAAACATGTTCTCAGTTATTCTTCTGCTAATCTGCAGTGATCAAAGCTTGTTCCTGAGATGACCTGCTAATCAGCACAAAAAGCACAAGTGGATCCAATGAACAATGATGTGTGCGCGCGTGCGTGTGTAAACCCCCTTGTGATCAATAAGCGTATAAGCGTATGTTTAAATCACGCTGCCCTCTGTTCTTGGGTAAACATGCGTGTGAATAGCAGCTATAGTATAGTCAGTGTTTTCTCAGTCAGGCCCCCTGATTTTAAACAATAATGACTTTTTAATGTGGGACTGTGATTACATTGTCATGGTGAAATATGGGTGGTCTTGACCGCATTGGAAATGAGGGCCTAAACGTGAATTACTACAGCAGCATAGATTACAGCGGTGCTCCAGGTGAGGCAATCTTCATAAATTCAAATCTAATCTTATCAGAGCCAGCAGTGTCAGCCAGTGGGGAAGGACTTTACTGAAGAGAGGCAGGGCCAGAGGAGACACAAAGCCCAGAACTCAGGCTACTTAAGTAAACACGAGTCAAACTAAAGGATCAAAAAGCCATACCATTAAAGGAATAATTTGACATTTTGGGAACTACGCATATGTACTTTCTTGACGAGAATTACATGAGAACTTAAATTAGGACTTAGGACTGGAAACAGGGGTAAATAGCTAGCCTGGCTCTGTCAAAAGGTAAAATCAAAATCTACTTACTGGCACCTCTAAAGCTTACTAATTAACATGTTATATCTTGTTTGTTTAATCCCGGCCAAGAAATAGTCTGACACATAACCCTGTAAAATCCAGTCTTTATGCTATGCTAAGCTTACCACTTGCTAGCTGTAGCCCCAAATGTCGAACTATGTCTATACTACTTGTTCTTAAACTTGTATAATCTAGTCCAAAACATTCCTTTTTAAATAAAACTTGTTGCAGTTGTTTCCATTGCAAATACAGGTACAATGCAAATCAAAAAAAAAAAAATGTAATTGTCAGGAATCAAGTATGAGTTTCTCCCGAAGTGGTATGTACTCTGCATGCCATTTAAAATGACTTGTTTCCAGAAACAAGTAAAACCACAATGAAACATTAAAACGGGTGTGATATCTAATTTCTGTGTTGAAATAAGTCATAGGATCCTTAGCTGAATGAAGATCGCCACTGTTAAAAGCTATAGTCCATAGTTTCTGTCACCCCCATGAGGAATTCTAAGTAATGACAACAACACTGTCAGTGAGTCCCCATGATACGCCTTACATGATCGCGCACCACCCCCACCCCTCCTCGATGCAGTTGCTAGTTGCCAAGGAGGACACGGAGGATTAAAAAAACATGATGGACTCTTCAGAAGAGGTAATTATCTTCACTCCAGTTTCTGCGCAGGAAAGTCACCGGACGACACAATCTTCTGAACAAAGCGATACTGACAAATACAGACAGAGTTTTGTGGAGCTGATAGTCTTAATAAGCTTTGTAGAAACTCATTTGGCAATGGCTTGAATGTAACGGACGTTTATTAATATCAAAAAGTTACGCACTAAAGCTTTTAAGTAATTGTCTCGTTTTTAAAATATTTGTGTTGTTTTTTCCAGGACATATGTCAGTTATATTTTATTCCCCCATGAAGTGGTGACACAATGGTGTCAGTGAGGTGACAAATTACAGGAATGTGGTGTGGGGCAAATCTTGGTATCTGTCAGCACCTTGTCAGGGGTTGCTGCTGTGGTTTATCTATCCTCTGCCTGCAACTACAAGTGATTACAGTTTGATGGCTCAAGCCACACACCTCACAGGGACATTTCTTATTCAAGTCACAATGCTGTCCTGACAGAATTCTTATCATTAGATCGACAGCATCAATATCTCACACCTCCCAAGTACAAATTATATGTGAGGAACCTCCTACGCCACCGAGGGAATAAAGTATGCTTTCCTGCATTCATTTACATAGCTTTAATTCTCAACAACCACTTCACATTAAGCACTGTGTGGAAAGAACAACTGAGGACACAGAGGCCATGTCCTCTGTATTTTCTATTTGTAGAATTTGGAGATTTGGCAAACTGAAATTAAGTTTACATTAACTGTAAGCACCTGCACATGGTGTATTTTTAAAAGCTAATAGCAATAACGTCTTTAACAGAATTGACTATTTTTTTGAAGCAATAGTTCGACATTTCTTCCCAAAAGTTAGATGGTAACAAAAAAGGTAACAAAATACACCTAAAACTAACTTATTGTTATAGCTTGTTTGTATTGTAAAAATGACTGCTCTTGTATATAACATGTTAGTTAGTGAGATTTAGATGTGCAGATTTAATTGGAGCCAGGCTAGCTGAGCTAACCGGTTGCTGGTTGTGGCCTTATATTTAATGGATATGAGAGCGGTACAGATCGTAGGCAATGAAATGTATTTCCCAAAATGTCGAAGTATTTCTTTTAATAGTGCAATTACAAAGAAATATGCAAACTGCCTCGTCATGTTGCATAAGCACAATGAGGATGAAGTAGCTGCATCATTAAAACATTATGTGACTGTATCACATTGTATAACATTTAAAAATGTATTTTAAAATCAAGGACACTTTTATCCAGACAAGTTGGAAAGAAAGCCCTGATGCGTGCAGCTGTTGACCCAGATAACACTGTTTTTGGATGAGGAAAGAAAGTGAGAGTGATGACAGGAGAGATGAGTGGTGGGAACAGCGATCAAAAGAGAGTAAACTTTTAATTGTCTCAAGATTTGTCCCTATGAACAGTGTGGGCAGAACATCTGAAGATGTTTCATGTAAGCATCAGTATTTTTTTTTTAAATCCTGGCTACATGCTTAAAAATACTAAGCACTTGGAATAGTTTCCACTTGGCTGGTACTGCTAATCACATTTGAAATCTGAATGTGCAAGCCATTCCCCTAAGAGATATATCTATTATAAATTAGCCTTTGCTCCACTGCTACATCATACCTTAACCTTTGCAAGCTGACAAGTCATTAACTGGCCTATTTAACTAAGATGCATCGTCAGACAGAGGTGCATTTACCAACCTTTACACCTTAATACAACTTAATACAAGGGTCTGTGTCAGTAGCTTAACTTGTGGCTGGACATATAAGAAATGAAAATAGTTGGTGGATTTTTGGCGTTTTCAGTGACCCCCCCCCCCCCCCCCCCCCCCCACCAGTCTAAAAGACAGGCATATATTTCTTCACTCCATGACAGTGACACGGTAAAAGGTCAAAGCCCCTGAGCATGCCACTGAGCTGGCAGAGGAATTAAGAGGCCTGCTGAAAACCCGCACAGCGCAGCTTTTATGGCTCAATGGTCTCTTCCCATGTTCTGCCCAAGCAAACACATTTGCATACCACCCTGCTGATGCACCCTAGACAGAAATCACAGAACAAAAGAGATTATACAAGGGTGAAATACAGTATTATCATGCGTGTTTGTCTGCACATGTGTACAGTTAAGACAAAAGGAGATATTGGAAAAACATTAAAATAGATATGGTAATGAGTGAATCTGAGACTTTACACCTGAAGTGCTCCCTCTCTCCATGTTAAGATATATTGGAGGAAAGCATTCTAAGAATATGACAATAGGGAATAAAGAGCAGTTGAGCGAAAATGCATTTCGTCTGAATCCCCCAAGCCCTTGCATGCAGCCGTTATCCTTCTTGTGTATGATTCTCTGATGCCTCATATGCTCTGGTAAAGTGCTCCTCTCATTAAAAAACAATGTGATATCTCCAATTTCTAATTAAATAGGACATTATCTCAAAGACAAGCTGGAGTGGAATGAGGCCCTCAAACGAATTATGAAAAAGACTAGCTGCTCATAGCCTAATCATGCTTATGTTGATCTCAATGGTGTCTTCGCATTCAGCTGATACTCAGGGATAAAGCGGGGTTATTACACAGCTAATCTATCCGAGAGAATGGTTATGCTTTTTCCAAATCTATTGGTAATTTGAGAAGTGCTACTTTGCAGAAGAGAAAACCCATGTGGTTTGAGGCGTTTGATGGAAAATAAGTGTGGTCTAAATAGGCCTTTGTTTTCTGCCTGCACTTCAAATGTTTTTCATCTTTACACAGCGAGTGTTTTTGAAGCTTAACTCATACTTCATTGCATAAATGGCTTTGGCTGCAGGAAAAATAGCCTGTCACCTCTACTCAGGCAGAGATAAGCCAAATAGTAAAGAGGCAAAAGATATCTGTAGAAAAACAGATTAGAGGTGAACAAAAAGAAGTGTGATTCACTACAATATAATGCAATACACAGTATACTGTGAATCACATCTCTCAGCTAAAATCTACTTGAACACTGGAAATATCAAGCAAAACTGTATACTATGAGGGGCCGCCTTGGAAATAATTCATACTTCTGTCTTACACACACTATTTTTGCATGTATGTATGAGAGGTTATAGTCGTGTATGTGAGAGAGTATAGTAGTGTGTGTGTGTGTGTGTGTGCGAGTGTGAGAGAGAGAGTGAGAGTATACAGTATGTGTGGTGTATATGCAAGATTATGATGTGAGAGAATATAGTAGTGTATGTGAGAGATTATAATTGTGTGTGAGAGCGTATATAGTTGAAATGTGAGAATTTATAGTTGTTTATGCGAGAGAATATAGTAGTGTATGTGAGAGAGTATAGTAGTGTGTGAGGGAGTATATAGTTGAATATGTGAGAATGTATAGTTGTTTATGCGAGAGAATATAGTAGTCTATGTGAGAGAGTTTGATAGAAACGGAAAGGAGTTGATTGGTTGACAAAAAAGAAGCGGTATTTGACGGTCAAAATCCTGCACTGTCTTTATAATAGTTTGGCTGTAGTGGCGCTGTAATGGACAGAGAGAGAGAGGCTAACTGAAGCTGTGGGTCTTCTAAATAATATTTTAGGAAATGGTGAGCTATTGTCAACGATGTCTCGACAATTAAATCAAGTCCAACAGAGCTCTGATTCGGAGATGCAGAGATTATTCAGGGGTGGAACTGCAAATCCAGTCAGACCTGGCTAGCGTGTAGTGCTAGCGGTTCCAGTTCAAGCTCAATGGATCCATGTTGCTATGAAACGAGATGTGATGGGAAAACTGTGATTTACCTGCTCACCATTCTGCCTCATTAAATTTAAGACACCAAAGCTTCCCTGATTGTCATCCTCTTCAAACTGCTGGTTAATCGAGAGCAAGAAAAAGATTGTCCGAGTATAACCATTAAGCTCAGAAATTAATCTTTCCAAAATGACACTCGTCCTAAATTGTCAGTTCCCCTCACAATTCTCTGAACACACCGCAGTGTATCAGTGAAAAAGATAGCAATGTTTTCCTCATTACCATTTACTTCCACAAAAAAAGACATTTTTTTGTCCAACAAGGTTGTCCTCTGCTGCTTGATTGACATCAAAATGGCCCCTTTAGCCAATGAGGAAGTGAGAATTGTCTTCCTGATTGATCAAACCAACTTCCTTTTCAACTATCCTCTCACACACACTTCTATACTCTCTCACATACAACTATACACTCACTCACACACAACTATACTTTCTCTCTCACAAACACAACTATATGCTCTAACACACTATTATACTCTCTCACATACACTATAGTAGTCTCACATACACTACTATACTCTCTCACATACACTACTATACTCTCATATACACTACTATACTCACATACAATACTATAGTAGTCTCACATACACTACTATACTCTCTCACATACACAAATATACACTCTCATACATACATGCAAAAGGAGTATAATAGTGAGTGTGTATGAGTATAGCGGTGTATATGCAAGATTATGTTAGTGTGTGTTAGACCAAGTATGAATTATTTCCTAGGCGGCTCCTCATAGTATACTGCAGGTTCTCTTCCGCATCATTTGCTGTTTTTAATCTTTGTAAAAGTGTATCCATCCACACAGGGATCTCGATGATGTCATTTGTTCCAGCAACACAACCTGCTGTACTCGGGAAGCCAATTGCATTGCTCTTACGCAGCGTACTGTAGAAGGAGCATCCTGTTGCCACTGTGCATCGGCCCCGCTGACAGCCAGAGCGGCTCTTTGGCCTCAATATTCCTGGGAACACTAAGTGTTTTGCTGTCAGCTCACATCACATGCATCAAACATGATAGCTGCTTCCTCTGTGTGTGTGAGTGTGAGTGTCTGTGTCTGTGTGTGTGTGTGTGTGTGTGTGTGTAAGAAGCAAGTGGTAATGGGTTAAATCAGCTGAAATACCAGCTAGAGCAGATGGGGGCTCCATTAAGATGCACAGGTGTAACATTGAGATGTCTACTGTAGTTTACATGTGAATTCTTGAATACAGCTCACAGACAGCAGTACAAAAAGTAATATTGCTCCCATAACTATTTTACTGTAAAAGGTCACCTTTCCATGAGAAAAAAATAAATATATTCCCTGCAAGTGAAACGCCTTTTTTTTGTGTGTGCAATAAAACATGCACAACATGCCATAAAAAAGCTGTTCTGGTGTGGTTTATTGATATGAAAAAAAGCCAGTGTAACTTGTAGTAACACTGAATTGTGCCATCTCGCAAGCGTCAGTGATTTGATATGAGGAAAAGGACCCTAAAAGGCACCTTTCCTGTCGCAGTACCATGGGGCCACGCTGGCATCGTGCTTCATGGCCAGCGTGCCATTCACAGAGAGATGACAAGGACACAGCCAAGATGACTTCTTCCAGCACCAGGGCTGCCCGGACCTGATAAAGACACATAATTACACAGCTCCATTTATCTCTTTGGGTCAATCCCATCTCTACCTGATGATAGTACGAACTCTCATGCACCAAACCTGAGTTCAATTTCAGATAACACTGTCTCCACCATTTCATTCAGCAGCTTGCTTACCGTAGATGTGTATTGCAATGAACCTGAAAATAATGTGAGAGACAAAAGAGGGTTTTCACATTGTCAGACTAGCTAACCTCCTGAAGATCACGAGAGCTCAGCAATTATGCCTCCACCCCTCCCGCAATTATTACCTTTGCCAAGGAGGTTATGTTTTAGTTTCGGTTTGTTTGTTTCTCTGTTTGTCAGCAGCCCGAATTTTATGGAACTTAGTGGAAGGGTGTAGCATGCGCCAAGGAAGAACCACGAAGAATCACAGTGCAGATACACACACTTTTTTTTAACTTTCTTTAACATTGCGAGATAGGGTTTTTGGCCTTGAGGGAGGTCTGCGCTCTCCGAGTGTTCTTCTAATTTCTTCTGGGTTAAAACCTATGGTGTATTATACATGATTTAAATAATTAAAGCAAACAAGTCAGATAACCAAATGTTGACTAAATATGTATGTGGTTACTGTATTTTGTTTTCTATTAATTAGACTACTGTAAATGTAGGATTATGCTCTGAGTGACTCCCGGAACCTACAGTAATATCACTCTACCTACTCTAAAAACTTTCATTTTTTTTAGCCCTAATGACACAAAATCATAATCCAACAGTGAATTATTGATCAAATCTAAATTGGTATTGATTAAGTCTGGAGATGAGGTAAAAAGGGGTGACAGACCCTTTACACACCATCAATCACAGCATGCCGAATGTATTTCCAGTCATCTATGTAGCATGCACAATCAAATTTCCTCTTAGTTCCCCAAATGTCATCCTGGCATTTCACCGTTTGTCCCTGGAGCGGGTGGAGGTCCGTGGAGAAGTTGCAGAAGGGACTGGGATATATTCTCTACCATATGGGCCTCAATGGCTGTCTACATGTCATGGATTAAGATGGAATATACAATAGAGACTAGAGAAACGGCTCAGTAAATCAATCAGAAAGGTTACACACAAGGGCTGCTGTATGATAATAAGCCATGGTCCAGAAGCTACTGTTAGATTAGAAGCTGCTAATTTCACCTTAAGCAATGATCTTTAAAATAATGTGCAGCATGTAGGAAGGTAAGGCAATACATTGCCACGCTTTTCCTGAGCAGTAACTTATAGGTTTCAGAATCATGACCTGCGTTGTAAATTTCTTCTGAGCTGTAATTTATATTCATAGACCATTACAAGGCCTGTTACACCATAGGAGGCAGGTATTCAAGTCTTCTGAACTCAAAGGGTTCAAGATCCTTTCTTAGATTCTTATTTGGCAAAAGGGATTATTGAAAAAATATGATTAAGTAGGAAAAGCTGCAAGTCAAACTGAAATCCAATTACAAAGACACACAGGTGAATATGACCAGGGGCTGTATTCACAAAATGTCCTAAGGCTAAAAGTAGCCCCTAACTGGCCGATCGATTACAGTAGGAAAGCATTTTTGCGCTAAAAAGTAGGTCATAATTATAAGAGAAGTTATTGGCAGTCCAGAGGAATCCAAAATCAATAAGAATTGATCACAATCAGTCAAGTGCTGCAGCTATTGTGCCTTTAGAGTTTTGGAAAAATACAATAATAATGAACTTTTTCATATTTAGATGGCAGGTGACTCAATAAGAATCAGCTCATCCTCAAAATAATCCAATACCACTGGAGATGCTGTTTCTTAATGATAAATCTATCCAACCTAATTTCTTTCAATTTAGTTTTGTTTAAATTGAATAACGTCTATTTCATTAATGTAATATATTTATTTTATTCATTCTAATATATAGGCTTAATTAAAAATAAATAAAATGTTATTCAATCTAATATAATTAATGTTTTTAATTTAATTCAATCTAATACAATGTAATATAATCTGATTTAATGTCATGTAATCTATCACTTAAATGAATCAATTAAATTACATGCAATTCCTTTTCAAGCTTGTTGATGAATATTTTATTTTATTCACTGATGAAAAATGATCACCTGTCAACATAGTGAGCAAATTAAAGTTAATCACTGCAACAGAGTGAACCACTCTCAGTTCTCAGTCCGTATAAAAGTTGCTCCCAGCAGCTTTCTGAACAGTTCTTAAGAAGAAACTCTTTGCTGGGAACTTTTATTGCCTTTGAGGAGGACTTTGTGTATATGATCCCTGATGTTCCCAAAACAAGAATCGACTTCTGATGGTGCAGCTGTTAATAAAGTGCCAGTCACTAGCAGATCTGTTTGCTGATGTAGCATCTCTGAAAACAATAAGAGTAAGTTATACTCCCCACCAAAACTTTCTGTCTCCTAATGACATGCAACAGGGATCTCCTCCACATAAACAGGAAGCTCATCCTACCTCATCAATTATGCAACAAAGTTGGCCTCCTGATACCAACTCAAAACACCGGAATTTGCTCTAGGTGAGTTGTGGTGGGCGTGTAAATGTGCTTGTGTAACTCTTTGTGAATATTATTATTCAGATCATCTATTTCGGCATGTGGCTATTACAGTAAGTACAGAGATCATCATCATCTGCTCCATTTGGTACTGTGCATTTCCCAAGATCTTTTCTTTTTCACGGAAACCTTGAGTTCTCAATATGTTAATAAGCAAAAAAAAAGCCTGTATCAGATCAATTTCATAAGTTTGCATTGCAACTGTAAACGTGCATTAACAAGGCATTCAATGAAGGAGCAGAGACACAGCGGGTAGTAGCTTTTCACCTCAGAGAAACAAACTTTGAGACAAAGAAAAGTTCTGGGAAACTCAAAAGTGCCGGCCTTCATTTTAATATAGCAGCTACAATGAGGAGAAGTCCTTAATCGTTTTGAATCAAGGTTATAGAAGACAATGGTGGAGTGGTGAATACAATCTTTTGTTTGAGGTGTCATTGTGATGTTTGTAAAAAAACTGTCCCTGAAAGAATTGTTCCAAACAAAAGGCTGTAAATCTACAGACAGTGCTCAAAAATAGTGCACATTACTGCACTATTGGAGTTAATTAATACACAATACAGAGAATATTGTATGTCAACATAGAAAAAGAAGAACAGAGATTCACTACCAATCCTCACAATATTTCCAGACTAAATGTCAGACACATTGTTGCAGTAATGGATACTGTTGCAGTAGGTCATGGATGAATCAGATTGGATTGTGTGTTAGATTGTGCTGTCTGCGATAGATTAATAGAAAGCAGAGGTAGGTTGCAGAACTTGTATTCAGGTCTGGGATGGTTAGGTGTGAAATTAAACAGGAAACAGATATGGCCAAGGGTTGTGCAATACAGAAATAATCGTACAATTGATGAAAAAATATCAAGTGTGTGGTGCATCAAATTCAAGTGAATATGATGAATCTGTGAATTATAAAGTTTAGTATGTGATTCAATGGCCAAGGTATAAAAAACGTTTTGCCTATTTAGAAAAACATGTTTCAAATGCAAGTCAATTAGATAAACTCTCTGATCCCAGCTTTAGAAAATGAAAGAAAGGGGGGAAAAAGGGATTTACGTGCTTATAGTCACTGTGTAGCCAGCACCACAGCTGAGGGAGATAAGGAAAGGAACATTGAAAGGAAAATAAATGTAATCGAAAAAACTAAAATGTAGGCAAAGATACAAGTCAGCTGTCAGTAGGAAAACAAATTCCCCACGAGCAGCAATCACAATCCATACATCATACTGCTGTGAACACATCATGTGTGTGTGCGCACATCTGTCCTTAATGTGTGCGTGTGTGTGCGTGCGTGCATGCGTGCGTGCATGCATGCGTGCGTGCGTGCGTGTGTGCGTCGAAGGGGAAGGGAAATGCAGAGCGTACTGAATTATTGAGTTGAATTTTCACGGGCTGAAGGTCAGTGAGCGAGGGGGGAAAAAACATGCCTGATTAAAAATAGATGTTTTCTTATTGTCTGCCATGCCAAGTGCTGAAATATCAAAAATTGCAGAGTTGATTATTCCCAGAGTCAACACTATCAAAATCATCTCCCATGAAAAAAATAAGCACAGACAACTTCTGAGCAACATGATTGTAACAAGAAGCTGAAGTCAGCTTCAGACAAAATGGAAGCCCATCAGAATGATAAGCATGACTTGTTCAGCTGACATTACTCACTAAAAAATCTATGATTATTAAGTACTAATCATGATTACAGCCACCATTAGCACATCATAATTGATCTTTAAGGAGCTTCTGAGATTTATACATCCCCTGTGCAGTAAAACTTTACTCCAATAACAAAGATTTCTCAACCAGGAGAAATCCATTGTGGACTAATTGGATTATCAGTGGAGAATTACAAAGTGATCTCATGGCATGGCCAGCAGTCCTTTTAATGAGCTCTGTTCTCAAACGTAGCATTGGCCGTCTCTTACAGCTTAATTGATATTTCATTAGAACCTTTCTATTTATGATTTTAATGGCTTGTACTATCGCAGTACAAGGCAGGGCTGTTAGCGTAGCGGAGGTTCCTATTGTCAGCTTCAATGTGGTTAGGATGGGATCTAATAAAAAAAAAGCTGGATTTATGCTTTTACCCTTTGGATACTGGTTTACAAGAACACAGAGTCATTAAACAGATCTAGATGTCCCTGTCCTTCAAGTACACACACAGACATCGATATACATGTAAGGGATGTGTTAAGTGCTGCACCATTTCATGTCAGTCCTAACCCCTCACACAGGACTTGTCACTCACTCTATAGACTAATTCTGTACTCACAACGCTTTATCTTAATTAGGGATGTGACGGCAGACTTTCACGCTACGATTATTGTGGCAAAAAAAAATCACGGTAAACACTTTTATTATTATGAACGTCAACATTTCCTGAAATACTACTGCAGGTATTTGTGCTAAAATATTGTAAAACGATTTTAAATTGGTGCCCTCTGAAAATGACAATCACCATAGAAGTTTTTGGCAGTATCCATTAACATGTTTCACCAAGGTAAATAGTAAAACCGATAAGTGGTTCCTACTCATTGGGCTTGCCTAATCAACACCTAATTGATGTAATGTATCGCCACCGTTATTTGGGGGTTCCGCCGGACAAGTGATGGCTCTTCCTGCCAGACATGACACAACCTCCAGCTGCAGAAACCCATCACTTCCTCTTTACAGCTTGATGAATGCTAATGGTGGACGCAGAGCTTGTATGCTGGAGTGGAGTCAGATAAGGTGGAGGTCGGTGGGGGTTAGTGTGCAATGAAGAGTAACTGTTAAACTACTTAATAGATGCAGCCCCCCACACCCCCCTCTGCACCTGTCCTGGACCCCTGGACCACTTGACAATTTGTCACACTCCTCTTTCCGTTCTCCTCTAGTCTCATTTGCTCAGTGGACAACAAGATGGCGCGTTATGGCTCCACAGCTGTTTGGAAAGGCTGTGGGTGGCTCTTTGACTCTGCAGGCCTCATTAAATTGTTTATCCATGGCAAAAAACTACAGAACAGTATGCTTAAAAAAAAAAAGTGTAAGAAAATCCCCTTGCTATACTCTGGCTATATGTTTTAAGACCTTGACGCCTTACTTCTGACAGCTGGGGGTATGGAGAAGCAGTCCATCACCCAGTAACAAGCTCCACACTGAAGAAGCATCATTACAAGCAGAGGCCAGTCTTCTAATGACTTGCATAGAGCAAACCCTTGTTCCGTTTGAACATGAAGACTTATGAGTGTGGTAGCGTATAGGGAGTGTCCACAGCTACAGTACAGTGCATAGTGAGTTTGCTGTGATCAAAGGAAGGGGACTTTGATGAATGCTGTTCATTAGGCGCGCCCGAGTGGGTCTTAGAGACATCAAGGGAGGGATACAGAGAAAGAATAAGAGATAGAGAAGGAGGGAGAGAGAGAAAATAATAAGTATTGAAGGATAAGATGAGTAATATTATTCAACAATATGGAAACACATCATCTTTACAGTCAAACCCATTTCCAATGCATCTTTGCATTGAGTTTCTATTACATTTCCAAAGCAGCCACTGGGTGGAGACAGCTGTCTTGTGAGTAAAACTTCCCTCTGTTTGGTGCTTCATTCACAGCATGAGCCTACGCATTACCCTGACCTGCAGCATTTTCAGTATTAATCTAAAATAAATAGGGTAGTGTGTCAGTGCAGGGAATTCCTGTATGTGTTAATTTGAGGGAATGAATAATGAGCAGCCATTGAAAACACAGCCACTGTGGGCAAAAGCAACTGCCCTACAAGTCCACCTGACTGATTGTTTTATGGATTGAGGCTGACATGCACAAAATGGGGAATGACAGATGAACTCATCCTCCACTCATTAATACCTACTAACTGAATTATGAGGTTAAACTCTGCTTTCTCTGTCTGTGTGGAAGTCTCTGCTTCAGATGCTGCCATAAAGCATACGTGTGTCATTATTGTATCTGAAACTTTAAGCTCAATGGGGTTCAAAGGCAAATCTTCTGCCAGACTGCCAGAAGAAAAGAATGCCAAACAACAATCTGTGTCTTCTGTTTGCAAGAATAGTATACAAATGGATTTGGTATGCTGTCAGCCTACATCTACACTGAAAAATATGGAGAGAGAACCAGATGTCACAAGACGTTTTTCTGAGACACCTGAGATTCAATTTCAGAGATATAAAATACCATTTTCGAATCCGGTCCTCGGAAATTAAATGGACAGAAAGCAGCAAATTGGGAATTCGTGCTCTAGACTGTTATTTTAAAATTCCATGCTCATAGAGGCTTCTCCAATATATTCAATCCAATTCCACTGCAATTCACTTTCACTTTATTTCACCAGGGTAATCCACTCATTATCTCAACTGCTTTCTGGGGAGACCTATGGATATATATACGAAAAACAATACATCACCAAAGAAGATACAGGACCCAAAACAATTAGAAATATATCAAATAGCAATAACAGTCTGCAAACCATATCAGCATTAGAGTCAAGGATAAGTTCTTTGTATTATTATTAAGGGTAAGGGTAGGTGTGAAATGTTTAATATCATGCTTCTGTGATATGCACCTCATGGCCAGGTGATATTTTACCTCATTATGCAACATTTTCATTAGCTTATTCTGCCTCAGTTGATTCAAATTGGAGCAGTGTTAAGCAAACAGAATGACAGGCAATTAACTTCCCATGACTTCATCTAAATTACGTATTAATTATGTGGTAATGAGGAATTAGACTCATTCATACAGTATGTGATGATGCTAAAGGAAATAATGTGGAGCAAAAAGAGGAAGCAGATATCCAAAATGCAGTAAATGTTCCAAAGGAAATGCAGATATTAAATAAAATCTCTTAGTTTGAAAAGCAAACAAATTGCATATGTCTCTTGAGTGCTTTTGTGAGAGGACATTGTTGTAGTCCACATTTCATGGAGTAGGGTGTTGTACAAGATTAAGATATAATAAAATGTCAAAAACGCCAACTGGCTAGTTTTGTTAGAAGCGACATCATTTGCACCACAAAGGCCTTCTGATGTTGCCTTTTCAGATGGATCCTTTATATGGCCTAAACGGAGGGCCTGAGCCACCTTCGAAGGATAACTCTGCACCTCTTCATTATTCTTTATACGCACAATTAATGGAGTTTTTTTCCCCTCCTTTCTTCTTAAAGGGCATCTCACGAGTGATAAACTCTGGAAGCAAAACAGTTTTGAAATTTGCTGAAGTGGTTTGAGGGATGAAGGAGCAAAGGGATGGTGGGTCATAAACTGTGCAGAGAACTACATTTGGATGTGAGATGAAGACAACCAGGGTGGGTGCAAAATAGAGACATCAAAGAAAGGAGGAAGAAAGAGAATGAGGCAAGCTCTCTGATGGTAGTTTTTGTCTCTTGAGATGTACTCTAATACAACTTTCAACCATGAGTCTTGTGTTTGATGTGGGATAGTGAACAAGTGTACTCATACCAGACTGTTTCAGGTTAAATTCTGGTCAGCACCAGTTACACCAGACCTGGAACAGAACAACACAAAGGCATTAAGTCATGTTAAAGTATCTGATGGAAAAAAGGAGAATTTAAGTTTGAGAGGGTTTGAATCTGCTAAATCTATAAGGTTTGTACATAATATATTTGAAATGGTATATTTACATGTTTACATTGCTCCTGTAGTAATCCTGTAATAGTATAGTAATCCTAAAGCCCATGTTTATGAAGCTAAATCAGATGATACACGTCAATCCACATTGACAGCAAATCTGGGGCCTCATTTATAACTAGTGCATACACACAAAACAGGGCCTGAAAGAGGCGTATGCCACTTCTCACACAAAACAAACTTAATGTGCTCACCTGTATGGAAACTCTAACCCATGCGTATGAACATTTTGGAGACAGGGGAATTGGCGACGCAGATGATGAGGTGGTGAATTGAAGCCAGATTGGAGAAATTAAATATGAAAGGCATCTCCCACATTTAATTTCACACATACTTATACATCCACCTTATCATAAACATTCAAACGAGTAGTGTTATTTGTGAAGATATAAGCCAACTCAAATCTCAAATCAAAGTCTGCTCAATATTTCATCATCGCTGATCACATTCCCACCCCCAGAGAGCAGAGGAGAGGGCCGGACTGTATGCCAGGATGAACATTTTCGGCTTTTGTGCGCACATACAATTTTAGTATGGATCCTACTCACGGTTTTATAAATGAGGCCCCAGGTCATCAGTCTTGAAGAGGTGTAATAGTCAGCATTTCACTTTAAATGAAATACACTTGTTTATTGTCTTTCCCAGAGCTAGATGGGAGGATCCATATCGATTTCATCTCATTTAGTACAAAGAGAAGTCTGGGACGTGTTTAGCCTAGCTTAGCTCAAAATGAGGAGGCAGAAAAATAGCCAAGCTCTATCAAAGGAGCCTTACAACAACTTCAAAGCTGTTGCGTGTATCTTATGTAATATGTAGTGCTGGATCTAACAATAATTTTCTTGTTGCTTAATTTGTCGATTTATGTTATTATGTTTTAATCAATCAATTAATCGTTTAGTCTGACATTTTTTTTATTTTTATTTTTTTTATTTCCCATCGCAACTTCCCAGAGCCCAAGGCAACTGCTTCAAATGTCTTGTTTGTGTGACCAAATCCCAAAGACAGTGAAGATCTCAGTGTTTTCTAGTTTGAAAAGCTGCAACCGGAGAATGTCATCATCAAGAGAAAACATGTATTTTAAAAAGACAATTTTGCAGTTGTGTAAAGCAGCTTGATAATTATTGTAAATATTGGCCATCTTCAGTATATCCCTGCTACAATAACTGTAATAGTGCCCTTGAATAGTCATCGGATAGCAGATATTTGGAGCAATATCTTTTTTTCTCACTTTAGGAACGTATGATGCAGCTGCTGAATCTGCTACTATTGAAGCTTGTCCATTTACTTTAGCAGATACACTAGAATAGTTTTAATGTATTGTACAGTACTTGACATATTGACACTTTCTCGGATGAACTATGGCACCATTAATCCTGAAGAAATTCTGACATTCCAGCTTTTTGTCAATGGTGATTTAAAATACTGTCACAGAGATTAAATCAGAAATTTGGTTTAATTAGGTTTGAGGGCTGGTGACGAAAAAAAAATAATTTTCATTGTTATGCAACTTATACAAACCATTCTAAATAAATCAATCTGTTTGTGACATTACTGATCTCAGACAGAGGTTAAAATCTTGTTTCTTAAGGAATTCAAAACAAATTTGAACAGTTTGCATCACAAACAAATCTTAAATACTGAAACTCAACTTCAGTAATGCGTAAATTATAAATACTAAAAAAACACTGTCCATCTTGTAAAAGAGAATTGTTAATACGTAGACTTCACACATTTATCCCTGGAGGAAAACATATGTTTTATGCATGGTTGTTAGACACCAATCTCATATTTTAAAACTGTCATGGCTCCCTCCTTCATCAAGAAGCCAAGTCTTTCTTTGGCAAAGTAAGTTGTTCATCTCTGGATGAACTGGGCCTTTTAATTCAGGGTGATGATCCGAACGTTAAGCCATGACGCCATGCTTGAGACTTGCGACTCAGGGCTACATTAGAATATAATAGAATGCCTTTATTGTCATTGTATGTTGTACAACAGAATTAGCCACACAGCCAAATCTCCAACTGAACTGATGGTGATCGAGTTGCATTATGGGTAATGGAGGAACCAGGTTTTGACAAGGAAGAGGAATGCTTGGAATAAAAAAGATGACATCTCTGGTTCTTTTGCAGCAATTCCAAGTCCAATGCTTCTTTTTAAATTGCTCAATGTGCAATGCAAAAATGTTGGTATACTCTTAATTAATATATGACTTAGCAAAGTCTATAGGTGACCATTGGATTGCAATAATTAATTAAGTCAAGATTTAACAAAAATGTCTAGTGAAGCACTATTATACCATTTCAATCCTATCAAAGGACTATATATATAGTATATCATAGTCATTTAGTGCTATGGGGCAGTGGAAATCATTATTACAGTATCACCTATCTAACCCAAAACTAGACAGTAATAATGTTGGTTTATTGACTGCTTCATTGAACTTAAATTGTGCTTCCTTGCCCCCCTCCACGAGACAACGAGAGTGTAGATTGGGTGAAATACCCAACGGAACAAACCCCTGGTAGTGCCAGGGATTCACTATAGTCAAAACACTTCAGGAGAGCAGGTACAGACGTTCTTGAAACCAGATTCTCCGCTACTAAAGTCTGTCTTCCTTTTCACTGTGACCGTGACAGATATGTCAAGCACACACAGACAAACAATTACATGATAGAGTGAGACAATCAAAAACCCTGTCAGTCAGGATTATAAATCTTGGAGACATGGCATCTCATTAAGTAGGTTTCTTGAGAGACCTCGATTAACGCAAAATAGACAAGTGTGACTGACAGTAAGCTGTGCAGGTCAACACCAACTGATACTAGATCATCAGATATTCCATTGCAGCTCTATAGCCAAATCTCTGTTGTATAGTTCAGAGCTGAGCTGCCGGTATTGTATCTACACTCATTCATTGGAGCGTAATCCCATATTGAGGAGTAATCCACAGGCTGAGCAGTCAAAGAGAGCTCTCCTTCTTTACTCAGCCAACCCTAACTGAGGTGGCTTGGGGGTTTAATAACAGCGCTCCCTGCTCTGCCTGCAGGGTCAATGAGAGGTGATAATAGACCAGAGCATTCACAAGGTCTATAAACTGGTTAGATTCACACACACATGTAAAGCACAATGTCAGATTTCAGAGACATACATAAAGGAAAGGTTGCAGTAGGACATTGTTGGAATTTTGATTAGTTGGCATTTGTTGTGTGCTCAGCAGAAAACACTGGGGGCCAAACTGGGTGCATGTACGCGTGATGCATGCAAACACACGTACTTATCTCAAGGCATATGGTAGACTGATTGACTTGTTCTGCATGCATCATTCATAATTCTGACGGTCTGAAAAAGACACATTCTTTGGGGGGAAATTCCCCACATCAGCACTCCGGTGTAATTTCCTGCAACACTCAGGACATGCCACAGTTGAATGGCAAGCTAAATTGCAGGAGGGAGCATTACCTCCGAAACGTGCCTTGCTAGCTCTTAGACAGGGCTATTAGCAGTGGAGTCAGCCCAATGATACAACGGCCCCCAGGGAGCAGGCGAACAGGAGAGGCTGTTATGATGACAGTCACCACCACTCTCCATCTATTTGTGCTTTTGCTCAACTGAACTGGTAAATGTAAGACATTAATCAAACAGAACTTGCACGTCTGTACTTTATTTCAACTGATATCATATGTTAGATATCAGGTGAGTCCCATGCCAAAGAAAACTATGAGCACATGCTACTATTACCCACAACCGGTGCCATCACCTCTATAATAGATGGTATATAACTGGCTTAAATGTGGAATGACAAGTAATAATCATCACTTAAGTTGCGGTAAACAACATAGTTTTATATATTATATTACCAATGGACCAAATAACTAATGTTTAATATAAAAGGAGTTGCTTGCAGTGAGCACACTACTGGGCTTTTTTTGTTGCATTTTTCAGCTCATTGTTTTGGTTTTTGGCCCACAACTTTAATGTTTTAATTGGGGGTGGGCAACGATTAAAAGTTTTAATCACGATTAATTGCATGATTTCCCTGATTTATTGCGATTAATCGCATTTTGAATAAAATTTTATTTAAAATGTTCTGCCATATGAACTAAAGTGCCATAAAATTTGTTCTGCAAATACTTAACATCAGCATTTTGTTTATACAGTAGCAGTTAAATAAAATATTTAGTGTAAATCTCAACTTAAACAATGTAATCAAAGCAAATACAAAATGAAAGCTTATTGCCATTGCCAGGGCATTCATTCCACTGCTGTGCAACTTCAATAAAGTGTCCCACGCACGTTTCAGCATAATGTCTCTCCTCTGTTTTCATTAGAGTCAGAGCATGTGGATGCAGCGCCCACTGTTCATCAATATAATGCACTGTAACTCTGAGGTAATTATGGTTACCCAGTGATGTCCAGTAGTCCCCAGTGAGAGCAACTGCGGGTGCACGTTGTAAAGTTGTCTCTTTTGCAGTCCTCTCCTTTTCATACAACTCGTGTATTCATCTTGTGATGGTGCGTCTTGAGGAAATCTCATACCTGCCGTAATGGGCCTGCAGTCTGTAGCTGTCCACTTTGCTATGGCATTTGTTGGCTTCTCTTTCCTTTGTTTATCTATACTTCTCCCACACGCTGCATCTAACACAGTCTGCCAAAGCCTTGCGCCACTGTTTGTTTCGTTGGATGATTTGCTGGTATCAACTGCGTGTATTGCATTTAGGTGATATTTCAGACTAGAAGTACTCCGGTGAACAGAAAATTCAACTTTTCAGTGGTTACAAATAAATTTGGTTCGGTCGACTGCGCCGTCTGGAAGAACTTTAAAATAAAAATGGCCATGTAAAAGCAGTCAGCAACAGACTTTTACAATAATAAAAGAAATAATAAAAACTTCGCGATAAAATAATTGTCAGCGTTAATTAATTAATGAGTTTATGCGATAACGCGTTAACTTGCCCAGCCCTAGTTTTAATCCATTTTAATCATATCTCTTTCAGATGCAGCATGCAGCTGTTTTCAGTAAAAAAGCTGAAAACAGTGTGTTTTCTATGCTACCTGCCCAGCACCAAATAGCAGACAGACAAAGTCAGCGATTGATGAACATAGTGGAGCATTTAGTTGCTAATGAGCCAGCTATTTCATCTGAGTGGATACAAAGAAATAGAGCTATAGTAAATAAAATATTGGATCTTACATTCATCAAGTGTACAAACACATGACTCCATATGAATGCTGTATTTTTGTGCTGGATGCCAACATAGTCTGTTTGCATGCTTGTATGTTAACACGATCAACTTTACAAGGTGATAATGTTTGTTGTGTTTACATCTTGTTTCTACTGCAAAAAAGTCAGCCAGTTTGTCAGTTAAGACTTTCCTTTGTCTCATTTTGTATAACAATCCTCCCAAAATAAATACAGACAAATAACCCAGGACATGCTACTAAAAAGAAAAGTTAATTAGTTTTTGTTTTTAAATTATCGTTGGAAAACAACTTGTGGCACTATGTCACTCGTGCTCATCCCTGGCTGCTGTGCCCTATAAGCCATATCACCTTGCCTGGCAGTGATTGGTACACCTGCAACACACTCTCTGTCTTATCACCACCCAGACACCAGCCATAACAAACAACCTGTAATCCTCTTAGAGCTGTAGTAAAACACTGGCTCCACAGACCCATATCACCATTAACAGAGTGAGACAAGAACTCTCACACAATTAAATATGCTACTTATTTCACTTGTTTTTTTTCTAAAATGTTCTGGCTTGTGGAAACCGGATCAATAGGACTCAGAATCCATGGGCATTGAGGAATATTTTAAGTGACAATGCCGTGACATAAGAGAGAATGATGAATTTTTCAGGACCTGTTTGCTCAATATTTGGAGTTAATTTCATAGAGTGAAACAGTATGTTCACATAGCTCTCTCACAGACTCGAGGAATAGAGACTCAGACACTGGCATTCATGGCTGTGTGTGTGTGTGTGTGTGTGTGTGTGTGTGTGTGTGTGTGTGTGTGTGTAACTAATGACCTTGAATGTATCCTGCATGCCTGCCACTGTCACCAAGCTGGCACAGTCTTTGATTAGAAGTAATTAATGCTCTCACATCTGGTGGGAGCTCCCTCATTCCTTCTTAAATGTGGCCCTCTGTTTCCCCCCATATCCTCCATACACTGTACCTCTCCTTTTATTTTCTTTATCTGTCTCCCTTTCTAAAACTATACAGAAAAGCAGTGATTATCCGATGTGTCTTGCTTCTGGGTGTTGAAGATACTCTCCATACCTCCCTCAGCTGAACTTACCAGAGGTAATGTGTCATTGTTAGATGAGCGAGTCTCTGTCATTGTCACCTTAGCTGTTGCCCAGCTTTTGATCTGCATTCCCTGTTAACTCGCACTGCTTCAATGTGCAAGAGATGAAACGGCTGTTTTCTGGCAACCTGAGCAAAGCAAGTCCCCCGGCAGTGATCCTTAACCAGTCTGGCCTCTCCCAGGAATTGCACATCACATGCTCACAGGAAAAATAAAATGGGAGGAAAATAAACAATTTGCTAGAGAACGTCTCCCTCCAATTACCATCAACAGATGTGAGTCGTGGAAGACATGAGAGGGGGGGGGGGGGGGAGCATAGTGTTACCTTTTATATGCCAGGTTTCTATCCAATTGCAAATTCCAACCTAATTCTCAGAAAATCTGCAAAGAAAGCATTAATTTATGCACATTTCAAGGGCAGATTTACCACTTGACATTCTTAGTCATTTTCAAAACAGTGGGTCCTTGATTTCAGACAGAGGGCTCATCTTTTCTAGTTGAAATGATAACTCTGACTAGCAGATTTCATCATCTGTAGTTAGCCAGCTAGCTACTTAAGCTAATATTAGCTTCACGAGTTGGTTAAAACATGGTCTCAGATTGACTTGTTTTAATGTTTCCTGTTGAGAATTCTGTAAAAGGGTCTTAAATATGCCCTTGATATACATACATGATATTGTGATAAAAGACTAAAAGCTAAAAGTGCATGACCGTGGCAAAAAGACATGGAAAAAAGAAACCGCATTGTTCTGTATTGTAGCATTGTAAATGTAGTATAAACAAGTCATAGTATGTTAAGATAAAGAAAAATGTAAGATCAGACTTTTATTTAATTCAAACGTAATCCAGTTCAGCTGCTTAGCTAATATGCTCAACAGGTTAGATTTACACTTCATTGTTAATTTTTTTCTACCAGCATGTTTCACGTTTTAAGAAAAAGGACTTTTATAATTTAGACTAACTAATCTGTTTAACAAACGTAAACCTCCCCAAATCCGGAAGACCAGGACAGAGCAGCTAATGTAAGTCTGCGGTCTGATATACTATAATGCTACGTAGAATCCAGGAGCGGCTCCCAAACAACTGGCAAATACTACACAGATGCCATAGCGTATGGGGCTTTTACATAACCTGTAACCCCACTAAATAATGTAGTTTAAAATTCTGCTAGGAAGTAAAGCTGGTTTAGGTTACTAGTGTTACTACTGCTGCTAGTTTGCCAGACATGCTAATGTTTGCAGCTTACATTGGGACAGACAAACGCTGTGATAGACACACGGTTTAATTTCTTCTTTTCTATATTGTATGTATTTTGCAAGCTTGACAGACCTGCCGTGCCTGGTCACAGTTGCTAAGCTACGATTTGGGAGGAGTTTAGCGAACGGTCAATTGGTTCACTCCAAAATTATGCTTTGTTGCTCAGGCATTGATTCAAAGCTATTTTAATGGAATGTGTGACACTTATTCTTCAACATGTCCTCTCTCCTCCAAATGGAGGCTCATTTGAGGTCCTATAGTGGCTTAGGAAACACACTGGGTCAGGTTACAAAAGGTAAACCATAAATGGCGACCCAGGGTTTTGCTCCTGAACAGTGACCAGCTCAGCTGTCAACACCAGCCCATTGACCGCTGTCCACACAGCAACACACCCTGCCTTGGTCCCCTGGCTCAGAACAGAGAGCAGCTGACTGCCAGAGAGCGAGGGCCATGTCCAGCCATTATCACTCCCAGCATGGGGTAACATGCAGACAGACAGGGCGGGGGAACTCCAGGCGTGTTTATCTGTTAGAAGCTCAGTCTGTATTATATTTATTATAATTTTCTTTTCCTGCTCCTCCTCATTTATTAGAAGATACTAGTTTTAATTAGAAAATAGTATTTACACAAGGGGTTTCATTTTTTATAATTACCTGTGGCTACAAATTATAAATAGATTGAAAACACTGTTATATAGTGTCTTTGTTTGATGGTGCTTCTCTGCTCAAAATCTCCAACATTAAGATCCAATTTTTTTTTGTCAGTTGAAAAATTCACCTGACTTCATAGATATGGAGTCAATGGTGTCAGGGATAGAGTAAAGCTGAACATTTGAGGGGATTGCTTGCATCTATGAATTCAGTCTAGCAGGGGGTCTTTCCTGGGTTTTCTGCGTATCTGGAGATTGCTGGAGTTGGGGGATGCGGAGAGATAAATATTCAGCAGAGATGCACACAGGTTAAAGGCCATCAACGCATGACAGCATGAATAAACATTGTCCCCTGTTCCGCTACATTTACAGCCCAGGAGCAAGTGGTTGAAGTAATTGACGCCCCAAAATGCTCTCAGAGCCACTGGACCAAACTGCAAATTGGGTTTCTACCTACATGATAACTAGTGATGGCTTGACCACTGGGCATATCTCCCATCCTCCCTCTAATGGTCTGTTCTATTTAGGCTTTCAGCCATGCTGGTTGGCTGTGTGTGCAGTGCCATTTGTGATTTCTTTTTGGTGTGCATTTACAGTAAGTGTATGATAAAATATGTGTTTACAGTATTTTATTGGAGAAATATGAGGCAAGTTTTGGCAGCATAAAAAACTTTGCAATGGTTAGTGTTTATATAACCACGCACAGCTCAGGCAGCAGCCTGGGATGTTTTGCTTGGGGTCTTCGGCAGGCAGACAGTGGACTAGGCCCAGCAGGCCCAGCAGGCCAAGCGGCAGTCCCAGTATGTGGGCGGCTCCAGGCCCATAGTCGCTCTGTGGCCCATGAACAGGGCTGCAGAGACTGATAAGACTCAAATCTGTTGGGTCCCCTGGAGCCAGAGCTGGCCCTCAATAGCCCTAACCTGCAGTCAAAACACAAAGAAAGCTGTGGGGTGCACAAAGGGACACGCTTAAATCTTTGCTACAGCTTTTCTACAAATTCACAGAAAACTGTCAACAATAAATCACAGGCATCAACCCTAAGGAGGTTTAGATTAATGAAGTGTGTTAGTTCAGAAAAGACTGAGGGATATTATTGCTGCAGCAATGGTATTAATGTTTCAGGGAGAAGAGAGGTGATGATTCAATTTGGAAATTCAGTCTTTTCTCTATCACTGAATGAGAGCTAATACATCAATAGCATGGTGAGTAATTGGAGGTCCTAGGCTATCTTTAGATGGATCAAGACATTAGCAGCCACAGGCAAAGGAAATGAGCTGAGTCAAAATCATTTATATTGTTCAAACAAATTGAAGCTGAAAGCAGTCGTCCACAGTGCGGCTCTGCATTGTTCTGAATTCGCAAAGACCTGCATTCCTATTCAGAACAATACACAATAACTGGGATTTCACAGCACATTTAAATAGAATAAATAAACCTGGGAAATTTAACACTAATCAAACCTGTTGAATTATGCAGTAAGGTGTGCTGTGCGCTTGACATGACCAGCTATTTCTACAGGAAAAAAGACAGGGCCATTTTTCCATTCTTCGTGATTTATTTAAATATATAAAATGGAGGACAAAAGAAGGAGCGGGTATGGGCAGCTGCTGTATGTTAGCCACACATCTAAAGCCCTGATGGTCCCCTATGGAGACAGAGATAAAACCACAGCACGCATGAGAATGCAACATAAGTCTTGCAGGAGCATTAAATAGACACAATCATTTTGGCGTGAAGGAGCACGGTTCTGCAATGCCCTGCTTCACTGCAGTTTGTTTTACTAAATTACTATTCATGTCCTTTCTTCAATATTTTCTTTATTTTTATGTACAACATGCATTTAGAATAGTTTTCATCTAAATATGTCTCTTTATTTTGAATAAACATTTTAAGAAATGTTTTCTCTTTGAAAGGCTACTATGTAAAACTGAAGTGCATACACACATGAACACAGCACACTTATGTTTAATCTATCCTACCAGCATGTCCAAAAAATAGAGAACCTTAACAACTGATCAAAAGAGGAATGAGACCCATACATGTAGCCAGTCAGGAATACATCCACACAAGTATGCACATACACAAAGCCAATGCGTACATCATCCTGCAAAGGAAAAACATATCCCCAAGAGATTCCATTTCCAATTCCCAGATTACAGCCACACTGGTTAAATGCTGATTGAAGATAATTTAATCATGTCTGCGCATATCTTAGACCAGAAAAGACTGAAATAAGATTCTGGTCAGGGACTCTAATTATGGAAATCCTGAGAAGAAATGTTGAACTAATCACTCGTCATTTACATCTTCAAAGGGAAATTACAAGTTACATCCACTTGATTCAACTGGAACAGTATTAAGACTTTATTAACCACCATATATCAAAGCCTATACATTTTTCCACAGGTAGTGAGGAGTATCTTAAAAGATAACAAAGGATAGGCTCAACATCTAAGCCTGTCTGTAAACATGTCAAACTCCGCAGCATCTTTGCTTGAAAAGCCCAGAAGTTGATGATGACTAAATGAGCAGGTGTTAGATGCTCTATGCTAATTGTGTTATTCGTTTGGGACCTGAGGCAGCTCTAATACACTCTGATCAAATTGTAAAAAACACTTAACTAATCTGAGCTGCAAATTCCTCCATATTATTGCATTTTGTTGGCGTATTTCTGCAGTCAAACTGGGTTTTCGTTGTACTTTCTCCAACTCTGAAGACATCAAAGGTCCAGATATACAGCACTGTGTACGCATATGAATGAAGACACAAATGTACATGATACAACTTTACAGATACATTTTTAACATTGTGCAGCAGGTGCATTCATAAAGAATCCTGAAATATACTGAATAACCATTATGTTCATTCCATTTCAATTATGTGATGTGTCTCGCAAAGTCAACCAAGCTGGCTTTCTGTCTGTGTCCCCAAGATATTTCCAGGGTCATAAATGGTGAATTGGTCCTCCACGAGCCACCACATGAGGAGTTAAGATTGAGTCTTCTCTGGTGAACGTGGTCCATCTCTGAACCTAATCAATGTTTAATATTTGGGGTAGCTCAGGTGAGGAGAGGCTATGAGAGTGCACACACACACACACACACACACACACACACACACACACACACACACACACACACACACACACACACACACACACACACACACACACACACACACACACACACACACAGTTACTTAAATACATATATACTCACACCTACTGTAACACAATCATTTAAACCAGCTTCCAACCATCGCTTTGAAGCAAAAGTCACAGTCTAAAGGGAGAGAAAAGTAATAGGATTGCTCAATTAGGTGCCAAATGGCTTTCTGGGGGCTAGTATTTCATCTCCACTGCCACTGCAAGCAAAGAGTAAAGAGAGGCATAGGCTTCTAAAAGGTGAGTGCAGACATAAGCTGCATATTGGAGTGACTTTATTGCCTTTAAAACACAGGGCTGCTACTTGCTACAGTACTGGGTCTCTCAAGGTCTATCACCCAAATGACCTTGGTAACATGTATGCTGATGACGTCCTGAATCAACCAAAGCATTAACTGATGGTATAAAAGTAAGATTACATTTTGATGCGAGGCCGCGCAATGCAATTTTATTTGTATTATTAATGGAGGGAGTAAAAGGACAAAAACAACTTACAAATACAGTGAGGATGTCCTCTTCTTCAGAGAAAAATGTGCCCAATGCACTGTAGGCACAGACTGCTGGCAATAATGACCACTCATTGTTTCACCTCCTTCCTTTGCTTCAAATCCAATTGCTACTTTTAAATAACAATAACAACAGGAAGCCAAGGCAAAAGCAATTTAGAGATGTAAGCCTTCTGTAATCACCCTCACACAGACTGATGTGTAATTCCCAAGAACTAATCAGAGGTCTAAAACTAAAAGGTTCAACATTCGACATGGTCTCGCTTTCAGATTTAGCAGTTCACCATTATGCCTTGAAGTACATGGCACTACAAATACTGCAATATAGAACTAATTAATGAATAGACTAGGCAGATTTTTCACTTTTAGACAGAACCAAGCTAGCTGTTCCAGTCTCCATGCTAAGCTAACAGGATGCTGTTGGTAGCTTCATGTTTATGTACAGACATGAGTGGTATTAATCTTCTCATTAACACTCAGCAAGAAAATTAATAAGTGTATTTCCCAAAATGTCCAGCAATTCCTTTAATGATGTACAATATTTTATTTCATCAAAATATTATGTAGAGAGGCAGATGAAATACCTCATCCTACTCAGAAATGAAATTCTGAATCAGGTCATCCGAATAATTTCACATATCACTCCAAAATAAAAATAAAAAGGGAGGTTAGGAGAGTCTGTAATACCAGCAGTCCCTCAGTTACCTAGGCAATCCTAGATCAATTACACATTTGTTAGACCCCACGGATCCTCTAAACCTGAGTTTCTGTGACTCAAGGGCTTGGCATATTGGGATTTCCATTATACTAGTGTTTTATTTACAATATTACTAATTTAGTATGGCCTTGTTATCCAAGTATTCTGTGTGTCCAGCTCCTGGGAGGCACTGCCATAATTGTGTTAGAAAATCTGTGTGGTATAGAATTGCTGAAATCCCTGACCGGGGCAGAAATGAAAATATATTTTTTTTTAAATACCCAGGACAGACCCAGGATGAGCTTTGCTTGTGGCAAAACTGCCCTGGTGCACAGCACTGGATGGTGAGGTTTGTAATTAAATTCCCCTGAATAATTGAAATCACTGTCCTCCGGCTATAAGTTCATCTAACTGAATGTTCAATATTACATCATTTCATATATGATATATTTCACATGCTGTCTCTCTGGCAGTCGTTTCAAGTGACATTTAAAATGACACACTGGGCTCAGAGAGGAAGCCCTAACAGCACAGTCAACAGATGACGATGGCAATTTGGTCAAATATGAACTTTTGTCAGTCCACAGACCTCTGTGCTCCCAGCTGTCACGCTGCATGTTTTCAATAGTCTCTCTCATCTCATATTAGCTGACACTACAACCATCATCTGCAAGGTTGTGGTAGTTATCTGTGGAAGCAGGGGGAGGTGTGCTGGTCACTCTGCACTCAATAAATTGCCGTTGGGGTTTATGGCAGTGCAGTAGCAGAGCAGGTCTTGTCAGTTCATTATCACAGTAGTATAGCTTTCTATTTTCATGTCTGCTCCCTCTGCAAGGATTTATCTCTAGCGCTGTGGAAATGTATATGTCACTGCGCCTTTCCTATCCAACAAAGAGCTAAGACTCCACTGTGTTTCAATCATTAGCTTACACTAAGCATGGGAATTATTCACACAGATCAGCTTAAACTGCTGATAGCTTGGGTGTTTTTTCTTTGAATTTTGATGACTGTAGTAATAATGATAGCTGTGTATGCCAGTTTGATGAAGCAATGTTTTCACAATGCTTAAATTCTGCCTGTTCCAGTAGCATCAGATGCTGACCCTTACTGAAAATAGTGCCTCTTATCTCCTTCTTGTATAATTAGCTACCCATGTGGTAACACCTTTACAAGACTATAAATATGCTTGCATCATTATTGTCTTCTTATCAGACATGGCAGAGGCTTAAATATCTTTCTCAATTCTCATCATCAAATAACCGGAATATATGCTCCGCTGAGATAGCGGGAAAGTGACTTTTCCCTTAAAACAGAGACTCTATATTATGGTACTTGACTCTATGCTCTCTGCACACAGCAAGCATGAATCTGTTAGATAACAAAATGTGAAGGAGCAACAGGGGATAAGCAATAGAATTTAATTAAGAATTGTCTAATTTGTCACATAATTGACTGAGAATACTATTGATTAACACATTTGCAATGTGCTCAATTTAATGGAGGTCTGTTGCTGGATTTATAACTTGATTCTCAACCCAAACCTGATTGGGCCTGACCAAAAACTCCCCATCCAACCATCGATATCCACACAAACACATTTGTTATGTTTTTTTCCCAGAAGTCTATTTATCACACGCTCATCAAAATAAATCATAATGTCACATGAAATAATGACTGAAGCAGCATTTATTTAATTAATCCATTTCATAACATCTCAAGGTTCACTGATGCAATTATACAAAGTTGCCTGGCCAATGTCAGTGGTAGTGATTGATTGTGTTTGTGGGTGTTGCCTTTGATATGTTATATGTATAGTTGAATCATCGATAGCTGTAAATCTTTCATTAAGTATGGAGAAACAGTGATATGAGAGCACCCCATTCCCACCACAGTTCTCTAAGCAAACTTCTCTACTTGAGTGTGTCAAACCCCAACTGACATATCATATCAGGAAAAACTGACTGAAATATTGTAGCATAGGCTCTGATTAATAACCTTGATGACACAATATCCAGCATACGGAATCTAAATGATAAAATACTACAATGTAAAAACGTTGTAAATATCTAACACATTTTTGTAGCTACTTCTCTGCAGACATTTAGGAATTAGCCACTGAAATGTCTCTTTCCAACGTCTCTTTCTTCCTTGTTCATCCTAAAGCAATTATGGACACTGTAGCCGGTATGAAGTGCTAATCTCCAAACCAAATTATCCAGAATAATACTCTAATTCAATTGAAAGAAACAGCTCGGAGAAGACCCGCAGTCCACTTAATGACCTGACCGATGATTTAGAGTCTGAATGTGATTCAAAGCCGTAGATGTAATCGCGCTCAGCAATTCTGAGAGAACATCCATTCCACATGCAGACTGTGTGTGCAGCGTGTGTGACCTTGGTTAATATGCTCGGTCCTACACACATATGGCCTTTTCTTTTCAATCACTTGAGGGATTGATTCCGCACTGTGACCCGAAGTTCAAAGGAGGGGATGATTGCTGTTTTAAATATGTCTCATTATATACAGAGGAGGGTAATGTTTCTCAGTAGCATAACTCTGATGGCTAACCCTTCCTCCCCCGCAGAGGTGATTCGCTTTTTTACTATCCCATCAGTCATTGTGCTGAGTGGAGGCACACATCGTCACCGCCAACTGGCTCTGAAATCAAATTGGCAAAAACAACCAATGTTTTGGTAGTGGTGGTTACATTATTGCTTTGCAATTAGCTAAATTCTCACACGCTGCAGGGTTTAAATGTTGGTTACACTTGAACGAGTGCACGGAAGCTTTGAGGCACAGTGCAATCCCCTGTCCCGATCAAACAGCTACACCCAGCCACCTACAACAGCTATACATCTCAGCATGCAGGCTTTCCCTGTGGAGCTTTCCAGCTGTATCCTCCACAAACATGTACTGTAGAAGTGGATGTCAACAAATTATACCATGGCATACATTCTAGCAGAAGCTGAATGTAAATACAGCCACTGATCCCTTGGGTTTCCTCTCAGAATGCAGTGAGAACACACAGTCTGTCCCTGGCCACCACACATGCACACACACACTTGCTTTGAATCAGGGAGGGACCTGCTGGTCACATTCTATAAGTAAGTTTGCACAATGTATTAGAAAACCGAAAACTCATACATATTTCAAATCTCAGCATCGCCTTAAGCTTTATAGTGAGGCACTTATTTTGCTATTCACACCGAGGGGATAAAAGGCAGCAATCTCATGCATCGAGCTGTTCCCCTCTGCTTCTTCGTTTGTGTGCTGGCTCTTGCTTTGCTGATCAGAGGTGGGCTTTAGCGCTGGCCACAAAGCCTCGGAGATGAAAAAAAGGAGAAAACAGAGAGGAATAGGGATTACCTCCTTCAGGTGACCTTCCACAGAGACAGAGCGGGAGAATAGGAGAGGCAGGGAGGAGAAAGCGACTCTGAAAGGCTAAGACACATAATCCTTCTTTCGCTTATAGTGAGCGCAGGACTATCCATGCATGGATGTGGATGCTGAGGGCATACACTAACTACAAAAACCCTACCAGTTATCTCCACTCAAAGAAACTGTAGGATTGGATTCTGCCAGATTCAATCAGAGCAGGGCTGGGGATCTCGCACTGCTAACATTCCTGGGAGGACACAGCAGTTCACATGTGTGTATTGGGAGTGGGTTTGATCAAGAAGGCCATTATTTGACACTAGCAAATGCACCAACACACACCACGACAACAAACTGTATGCATAATACATTCCACACTAAATACAGAGTTCTTTACAAAGGTCTGGATGGTGTTCTTTCTAAAACATACACAAGCACTACTGCAAGTCAAAGTAATTCATTGCCTATCTGACAGCCAAGACATGGCGCTGACATCAAGTCAGTTTTACAAGGCCTGTGCATGCATCAGACGATAGAAGAATGGGTATCAGTGGGATGTGTTAAACCTCACAGAGGGATTTGAATCTACGCTGAAACACTGTCTTCATTATCTGGGCCTAGCTCTCATGGCCTCCAACTCTCAGCTCAATAAATATGGATATGAGGAGAGATTTATTGACAAAAGTTGGTAATACAGCCGAGGTGCAGGAAATTGGCTATGAAATACTGCTACTCGAAAGAGCTGTGATGCCCTATTGTGAAAGACGATGAAATGATTTGTTCTGCCGAAGCAGGTCTGTAGCCTAATTAGCCTGCTAATGTTGCCTTTATTACCTGGCTTTGTCGTTTGCCCGCTCCCGCAAGGAAACACACAGCCAGCCCTCGGAAAAACTAAAGTGATCACTTACAACAACGAGATGACAGCGCAGAGAGTCAGAACAAATTCGGGAGTCTGTTACGGTGACTCTGCTCCATTTTTCACATGCATTTGCAAGCCTTATTAGTGGAGAGGGACAGCTAATATAATTGTGCACAATGGCCGTGATCAGAGCAGGTGGGTAACCTGAGGAGTGGGATAGGAGCCAAGGTTTCATCCATCCAGCCTTGACTCAGTGGAGCGAGTCTCCTCACTTTGTTCACCAGGCATAGGAATAGCTATATAATGGGCAGCCTAGCAGGGGTTCAAGATTAAAGTCTGGTTGCCCCAGCGAGTGACTGGAAGTGGACTTTTAACCTGACTTAAACACATCCATCCATCACACAGAGTCAGCCAGTGCTAAGAGGTTAGGTTGCAGTTACAGGGCTGACACAGAAAGCAAAGATAACTCTGTGCAGCTGTGCCCTATAAATCTCCATGCCTGACAGCAGCCCAAAGCTTTTTCTCACTGGTTTCACTTGGTATGTATACAAACTATCCAGTGTGCTACCAGACACACTGTTATTCCAATATATCATGTACTATATATCTCACTGAAACTAGATAAGAGCCATTTAGGACTGAATTCCACTTCAGTTTATTGCATTTAACTAAATTATTACTCCTATTAGGCAATACATATTCTATTTTCTCTGGCAAATTTGCTCTGACAGTAGATGCATCAGTTGTTTGCCCTCTGTAAAAGTGCTCTGCAATCACCTTCCATTTTCCTTTCTGACCATCTCAAATTACACTCCTCTATTCCCAGGAATCTGGGAGGGCTACATCTCTGAAGCAGCCTCACTTGACCAGAGCTCTACCACCCCTATACTTGTTGCCTACAGAGTATCATAATGTCCTCCTGCTTCAATAGCCACCGGCACCTGGCAGCATGTTCTTCTCCCATCCATCCCAGACAGTGAAACCACTGGCCTCCTGGTTGCCTCCGATGAGTCTTTCATTAAGGCTACTGTCAGCTGTGTGGCCCATCTTTTCTCTCAGCCTTCTGAGGCTCTGAGGGCACAGCCAAATTGTTTAAGAATGGATGATGTCAGGAGGATCCAGAGGAAATAGAAACATCCCTATCAATCACCAGGAGCCTGTTACTGACATACACACACGCACGCACGCACATCATCATGTCTGCAGAGTTTCAGAGTTTCTCAGGCCCCGACCACGCTGCCAGGACCTGGCTCTGTATTCATTGTATTGACACAGAAGCTCGGTCTTATACAGCTCTCCACAGGGGCAACTTGGTCCTTTGTGCCAAGGCGCTACCACCTCTTGTGCAGTCATTAGACAAACTATTCATAGCAATAATGAATGAGTCTGTTGAACAAACAGCATTTCATGTGGAGAAGAAACAGGGATCTTTCTGATACTCTGCATAAAGATATTACTGTAAAACAGGATATGAATTATTAATAAGCAGTGCTGCAGAGTACACGCATCATTTTGCATATAACTGAGCCATTATGTTTGTAATGGAAGTTTACTGCATGTTAGTTTTTGTTCATCTTAGTCAACTAACATGAGATATTGTTACATCTTTTTTATAATAACACAGCTGTAATAATATATTCCTGTAAAGACTGACAAGTACTGGCAGTCCTTTAGGGCAAAAAGGGTTACAAAACAAAGGTCCCAGTACAGTAGCTATCTGCTGCTTGGATAGCCTGTGTGTGTATGTGTGCATATGGTATAATGGTCATCCTGAGGGATGTGGAAGAGGCTACAGAAAGAGATCCTTGCCTACTTAACTTTAAGCTCCACTTCAATCACCCACTGTATCTTTGTTCTGGTAAAGTCCCTCCAGATTTCTAGAAGAAATCAATCTAAAAAAACATCTGTCTGTGAGGAAACGTCTGGCCTCGTAATTTATTGCTTACGTTTTTTTTTTTAATTAGTTTAGATGGATAACATCTAATAATAAACTATCAGTTACATGTGTGAAATGCAAAATAGTGACAAGTCTAAACTCTACGTATGACATGTGGTTACTCAATCTTTTAGCGGTGAGAGATGACTGACAGGTAAACAGGAACGCCTTTCAGTGGTCCCCAAAGAACGCCGTTATGTCTGAGGCCCAATCCACCATGACAAGTCAGGCATGACCTTTAGACCTACATGACATTACTGGAGCATCTGAGCATGTCAGCATAGGAAGATGGAGGCTAGAGGAATGTTTGGGGAGAAAGGAGGGAGGTTTCAAGAGGGGACAGTCAACCTGGTCCTGAAGCTGAGGTGGTGGGTGGCTGGAGGGGGTGGGGCCTTTGGGGGACTCACAGAGGTCAAGCAGTCCTGGTAGTTATTAAAGAAGCCCCCATAAAAAGCTGTCCTGGTCCATGATTACACTGTCAAGCTGTAAGAGAGGATGCAGAGGGGTGGGGGGGTTCTCCCAGGAGCTCCTTGGAATAAGTAAACCAAAATTTGAGATTTTAGGTAAGACTATAATTCATATAACTGGCAAATAGTTAAGGTAATATAACTGCTTATCCCATATAAAGATGTGGAGGCAGTCGATAGATGGATAGGGTAACTAACTATACAGTAATAGCAGCCCTGGCCTGAAGACTTTATTTACTGTACACTTCCATTTGAAACCTGAAACAACATTCTTCTTGTCCATGTTGACAGATGAAAGTGTGACACATTTCCCTCCACAACAATCATGAAGGACGTTGATAGGCAACCAAACCCTCGGGCAACAGACTGCTGATTTTTTCTGTGAAATATAAATACATGCAATCTATTCTCCTGTCAAAGGCCCATGATCCGCAGAAGGCAGTTTGACACGGTCACTGGGAAAGGGCTTTAGGCAAACAACCACTGAGAGAAGCCATATGGACATGGAGTTAAAGCGTTGTTTTGCACTGCTAAAATATGGGACAATGAGGAACACAATGGTGAATTAAATTAAAACTCAAATAAGCTGTCATTTTTTTGAGAGCTTATGTGTCAATAGATCAGAAATGAGCAGGAAAGCAAAGAGCGCTTGGTTATCCAATAGAACTTGAACAGTAACAACACAAAGAGATGACAATATGGTGAAGCCAAATGTCCTCTTATTTGCTGCAAATGATCAAATGAGGAAAATTGCATCCTTATAATTTAAGAACGGAAAATGTATGTAGGTGGACCTGCCAAATATATTCTATACATTTTACTGGACTATCAATACATTAGGTGACTATACCGTGGCTTCTCAAAGGAATAGTTCTACATTTTGGGAAAGAAGCTCATTTGCTTTCTTGCTAAGAGTTAGATGAGACGATCGATACCATTCTCATATTTGTCCATTCAATATGAAGATGGATCCAGGAGGTTAGTTTAGAATAAAGACTAAAACCATGGGAAAACAGCAAGCATTTTTTTGCTATGCAGTATTCTTGTAATATTTCGGAGAGGCTCAGAGTGTCAGGGAGTTCACAAAAGATAATGTGATATATCAGGGTCTGGCTGTGTGGTGGCACTGTGGGACAGGCTAGTGTTTCTGCAGATGTGAAGGGCAGTTTGAGGACAGCTAGTCCTCCTCCGGTAGAAAACAGGCTATAAATACAGAGCGAGTGAACAGAAACCGTGACCACGTCCACTGGGAGTGAGACTCGACTTGTATGTGAGCACTTACAGTAGCAGAGACACTGTGCTGAAGCAGTGAGGTTATTGTTTGTTAACTTCATTAGGTCTGCATTCATCTAAGTGCTTAGGAATTACACTGAGTACGTCATATCCTGTAGCTTTTGTATTATTTATGCTATATATGATGCTATATTGTAACTAGGGCTCTGTTTTCAGGGAACAATTTCTAGCTTTAAATAAGTGTGGTCCATGTAAAAAAAATAATTTAGCATCACAATGGTACACCACAATAGATTCAGGAACATTTAAAAACATGCATTCAGTCTTGTAGGTGTGGCTGTGGAAGACAAATGACAACAGCTTGGGCACAACAAGTTTCAATCTACACTACAGAAATTACAATGAAGGCCAACCACTGGTAGTATTTTAATGATTATACATTTTGAACACCCCAGGGAGAGATGCATGAAGGCTTGTGGGCCAGCATGTAAATGCTGGGATATAGAGGGGGTTTGAGTGCTGAATTGACTTTTCACAGCACGCCCTCTGAGGTAATCAGTCATTTTGACTGGCAGTGTTTGTGTTAATGTTCACGCCTATTCAGTGGCCTTCAGCCTCACGCATGTTCCACCAGCAAGTTCCTTCCTGTCTGGAAATTATGTTGTGATCTCTCACTGCACCGAGACTGCCACAGAGTGATGAGTGTGTCCTCCTTTGCCATGGCAGCAAAAGCATAACTGTAACCAAATACTCTAACCTGTGCTAGGGAACAGTACACAAGCAGCCTTTGTCTCTACCTACACACATTTCCCTATGTAACTTCACCACCTATCACATCCTCATTGGCTTAAGATAAGACAGTAATAGCAAAGTGAAGATCAGTCTTACGGGTTGAGAGAGTGTAGGTGGTTTTTAGGTGAATGAAAACATCTCCTTGCCTCCCTCTATAAAGATTATTAAAAAAGGAAGTGTATATCTTGATGGAAGATGTCTAAGCCCTCTCCTGGTTTCTCCGTGGCAGGTCGTTCTATCTGCAGTGCGTGTGCTCTCTCACCGACTCTTATCACTGCTCACTCGTCCCTCGAACAGGACCTGTCAACAAACAATCACAGCAGGAAGAGGGAAGGTCACCTACACCCACATACTGATGGCTCCCTGTTCCTCTGTCCCAGTAATGATACCCTAAAGAGAGAAATGGGCACATAAAGAAGATAAAGCCAACATATCTGAGACTCGCCCCGCTATATCTACAGTGCTGTAAAAACCACATTATTTAAGCGCAATGCAGGCATGCGATAGATGGTAAAATGGTAAAATAGGATTATAGTAGTAAAACAAAGGACAGAGTAAATTAAGTTATGGAATTCTTCCATGTGATTCAATCATCGGTTCCCAACAACCTCTTCACCACTGCTGCCTAGTGATGTCATTATGCGTGTTAAAACAGAACGTTCTAATATACTACACAACAGCTATTGTAGTTCATCCTGAGGAGGACATACATGTCTGTACGAAATGTCCAAATGCCAATCCATCTAATGGTTGTTAGACATATTACTCAAAACCACAAATGTGAGCATTATGGTGCCACTAGAGGGAAAGTCAGTTAATTCCCTTATGTCATGGCATGAGAATTCATCCTCTAAATGATGAATGTCTGTACCAAATGTTCCATCCATCCAGTAAATATTCTACTAGATAACCGAAAGTGTTGACCAGATGGTGGCACTAGTTATAATAAGGTCATGGGATGACCAAAGTCCTTAAGATTAATCCTAGGGATCAGGAATATCTGCAAATTGAATAGCAATTCGATCGACAGACATTGCTATCCCAGAGCCATATGACTATTAGAACTACTATATGTAAAATTAAAAAGTATTTTTCTTGTACAAAAATAGAGCAAAATATATTTGTTTGTTATACTGCCACAAACAATCAACCAATCATCAACAGCTGAGCCTTTGCCAGTCTTAGAAATGTTTACTGTCACCTAGAAAATGGTATGGCGACAGGACATTACAGAAGAGTCACTTCATTCTGACTGCATCACTGGCTGATCTATCTCTGCCCGGTTGGGTCGAGCCACTTGATTGACATGGCCAGCACAATGCTGATCTCCACCACTCAAAGTAGCTCTCTCTCACTCTGTCAGGGACAATTACAGGGCTCCACAGCTGCCATCCAGCAAAACCCTGCTACATGTATCCAATACAAACAAGCCAAGCATGGGGAGATGGCTAACCTCGAGAATAGAAAGAAAATACTTCAGATTCAGTGTTTTCTGGCACACAACATGCTGCTGATTGGTGTCAAAATGACCATTTGGAGAGAAGAGGCTGTCGTTGTCAAGGAGAGAGGAGTTTATGTTGAGATAATTTGGCACTGCAGCTGTTGCAGTAATAGGAAGTATAAATTGACAACCTTTGCTTATATGGACGATTAAATCAAGTTCTTTCTATTTAGATTCCCTTTGTGCTGTTACCATTGTCTAGGCAAAACATCCATGGTTGTACTACACATATTGCTTTGAGATGTTAAGTCAAACAAAAGCATGTGTTAAGTGTGTTTAATGCGTGTGATCATAACCAACAGGAGATAAGCTGGAGAATATGGTGACCCTTGGAGACAGCATATTCCTGGCTCAATGGCCATAAACCTTAAAGAGCTCCTATTATAGGTCATATTTGTACTCTTTGGGTCATATTTGTCCTCTCGGGATCTCCTAGAAAAGGTTTACATGCTTTGATGTTAAAAAAACTTATTATGTTTCTCACACTGCCCATTACTGCAGTGCCCCCACCTGAAACACTAGGCTCGTTCGAGATGAACTGCGCCTCGCCTGTAAAGTAGATGAGAGCAGGCGGCAGCAGCGGGGGGCGGTGACAAAAATCCGCTGTGAAGTTGGACAGTTTCCAGCCGTATCCAGCAGCCTGCAGGCTGAACAGGAAGTCACAGAAACACTTTGGTCTGATTCCGATTTAATAAAATCAGACCCATATATCAGCTTGTACACAGTCTCCAGTTGTTTTTATTATGACAGAGTAGCTGTCAACATGCTCTACATGTGATATGTTGCTGATTTTAATTAACAACAGACTGTAGATGATCTGTAACCTGAACAGATTTAGTCTCTCTGACTTCCAAACATAACTGTCAGCCACACAACATGTGTTCTGTACAGAATAAGCCTTTAAATTAGACAAATGGCAGTTAAAATCCCTCCGATTCAAAATCAATAAAAAAGTTTATATAAAACGTCATCATGTTGTCAATTCTGAACCAATCAGCTGTTAGATCAGCTGAGAGGCCGGCGTTTCCCAGCATGCCTTGTGTCCGCCTGGGTCTTGCAGTCGGTGAAAAGCAACTGCGCTACCTGCGTCTCAGAATTGCGGCCGCCTTGCTCTCGTGAGATTATCGTTGCCTACGTATGCATGACGTCAGAGCAAGTCGGGATCAAGTCGGACACAAATCGAACCGGCATGCAGCCGGTGATCGATTCTGCGCAGATCTGGCTCATCTCGAACGAGCCTACTCTGTCTAAGCACTTGGCCCGCCTTCCTGTCTGCTATGATTGGTCAGCTGGCCCATTTCTGTTGTGATTGGTCAACCAAATTCAAAACAAGCCACTGGATGGGCTGTGCTTCCACAGGCAGCACCTATGAGCAGCAAATATGAAAAACTGGGCTGGCTTTTTCAATTAATGACATCATTAATTGAGGAATTTCCAACAGGAATGTGGGCGAGATGTTTTTTGGCAGTTGAGAAAAAGTGCTGTCTGAGGGAGAGAAAGCACTCTCTAAAAGATGTGAACAATCCCTAAAAGCATAATAGGGGCTCTTTAAATTGATTTTCAATAGGTTAGCCTTCATGCATTGTGACCTCACACTGTATGATGTTAATAGTTAATGTTAGTTAATGCCTTTTCCACTTAACTTTCACATATTTAGCAGTTTGTTCATTCTGTTTTGCCATGTGCTATCCTGGAAATCACATGATACCCATGATTATAATATTTAGCTCTATTGATAGTTTTATTTAGTATTATGATGCAGATGTTTCATTGCAATGCATTCAAGAGTGTAAACTTTAACAGATTTAATAATTAGATCTGTTTTTTTGTATATTAAAGGTTAAATTCGTTTTTACATCTTTTAAATTAATGCATTCACTTTTTACCAGTTGTGCATAGAAGTTCATTTTTTCAGTTTTTAATATAAACAAGAAATAACAAATCCGCAGATATATTTATTAATACAAACTAAACTGCTCTAGGGGATAGAGTGAATGATGAAATTCACTTTTTCACTCAAGTCCACTTTTTTATACTGTAGTTTTGCTTCTGGTACAATTACAGATCAGAGAGTTCACTTGCAGGAATATCTGCAGTATAGTTTTCCCTCCATTCCCTGGAGGCAGACTTTACTCTTTGTAAAACTATGCCATATAAAAATACCTGCTGGGTTACAGAAAAAAGTGTGATGCTTTGGATGAAAACCCAGCTCATGCTACAGATAATGATAGTCATGATAATTACAAACATGCCATCTTGTTAAGTTGTCATTGCCTGTGCAGCTTGTAACCTCAGGTCCTGTTCTATCATGCAGCGTCTCTCCCACCACAGTATGCGGTGTTGGTACCTGTCCTCTCAGAGGAACCTTTCACAGCACCCTGGCACTACCCTCCCAACCTGCACCCAACTCAAAGCCCTGTAATCACAAAGTCCCCACAATGTTTATGGCCCAGTGAATCAGGAGCACGGACAGATTTACCCATGGGCTTCTGAGGGCCTGTTCCCAGCATCTACCCGACAAGAACAGACACAACCCCGACAGCTGAAGCAAGCCTCAGTGATGGATGGCTTTCCTTAACAGCACCACCTTACCTAACCTGATTTAGTCTTGGCAAATCCTCCATCCTTGTGATATTATCAATAATTTAGAAAATATTTAGATTTGGAGGCAGAACATAGGGTTCACTGTAGTTTCAGCTTGGTATTAGAAGCCACAGCATCCCCAAGTGACAGGAAACAGACTTCTTGCCACCTGTTATGAGTGCAATCCCACATGGTGCATTTTGGCTGGTCGATGTTCATACTTCACAAGTGAGACTCTCTGCTCAGAAGTAGCGGGCACTAGCAGACACTTTTCCTGATCGCTGCTCATTCTGTGTGTCACAAGGGAGTTAGAAGCACTTCCCTGCTCTTCCCTTTTTTGCCATGTTCTCTTTCTCTTCCTCCTCTCTCTTTATCTCAGACTTTAGTCTCCACAGGTTCTTCCCATTAGCCACATTGCCTGCTTTCCAGTCTGCAGATGTCTCCTTTTAAATCAGACTGTGGAGTGACTATAGCCTGGGGGCCTTTAGGGACCGCATCCGCACCACATCCATCTTCCACCTGGAAAACGGCAATCAAATGGCCTTGGAAAAATCTCATTACTGTAGTATTCCTCTGCGGTTCTAAATTATGATGGGAGGGATTGTGAATTTCTTATCAAGTTTTAAACGGAGCAAAAAAGCATGAAGAGGTGTATACCATGTCTCCTAGATTAATCTGGGCTCGGCTGATCCCAACAAGTGACAGCGGCGGGAGTCTCCAAGACGCCAAGAGCTGCAGCTCAGAGGAGCTGATAAACAAGGCACACAACGTACAGAGACTCTCACTGAGCTACAATATGGCAATGTTTACACTTGCTCCAAGCCATGTACTAGAAATCAATCCCTGCATAATCAGGGAAGTCTAATTTAATTCCCTGAAGTGTGTATCACCTGAGAAAATTAAGATCCAAACAAGCGGAACAGGCAATTGCTGAATTTTCCTGCAATCATGAAATGAATGCCAGCTGAATTTAATATATGAAATGAATATAATGATTAATACTATAATAACGTAGACAAAGCTTAATATGTAAATATTAACATTATTTAAGGGCAATGCAAATTAGAAATGTTCTTAATGTGAATGGTCTCAAAGTCTGTTTTCAAAATGATTTCTGACTACTTTCTGAGCTGTTTTTGCACGTGCATATGTTTCCTCACAGTGCAGGATATAATTTAAATAGATACATACTAAAGGAGCTATATACTCCAGATGATTCACCTGTCCAATGTACTGGAACATAAGGGATAACTATTTCTGTGTACATACAATATGTGCATGTATTAGATACTCTATTCTCAAAACTGCCCATTATAGATCTTCGAGCAGCAGGAGGTTACAGAGGTACCATGTTGTCCATTCAGGAGTCCTAATGAGTGCTGTTTCAAACACCCCTATTGTATTCGCGTTTCAATCAGTGCTACAGCAAGAGCGCTCCTTGTCCCATCCACACTCACTATCTGATATGGGTGTCCAGCTGGAGGCAATTTAGTCTCTGATGCTTCTAATAACACAGCCAGTCCTCTAAATTACTCATTTACCTGACAAGATTCAGTAGTTGAAGCCATTTCCTGTTCCCATGGCCCTTTGGATGTCTTCACCTCCATGTCATCTGACATCATGGTTGCAGAATTTAATTTCTAGACAACAGAGCATCCTGACTAAAAGTAGGCCTGCACGATTTGGGGAAACACAAACACAATTTTTTAGCTTAGATATCGCGATTCTCTGCCACGATTTTTTTCTCACGAAGTGTAAAGTTTATTGCACACATGAACCATGAAAAAACAAAACTGCGCCAAATAAATCTATGTTTGGTTACATTGCACATCACCACAAGCCTGTAAACATAGAGGCTTCAATGAATAAAGAAAATAAAGTACATACTGGCCATTTAAGTACAGTAGGCTACCAAAAATAGTGACATATAACACATTGAACTAAGTATGGCCCTGATACAGGCTCTACCTGAACTCCTTGAACATGTCTTTACATATTTAAAACATGTTAATCAACATGTTGCAGCTACAGCTTCAGTCTCTAGAGAAATGGAGTTTGTCAATTGTCAATTTAAGTACAGTATCAAAAAGAGAATGATTTCTTAGCACACTCTTTAACTGCTTGCCCTTCATGTCTTCAGCTGTCCTATCAAAATTAAGGCCGAAAATGCCCCCCCAAATAATCGAGATCGCGGTTTTATAACGATTAATCGTGCAGGCATAACTAAAAGTGCCAAATTCAGAAAGTTGGAGACAAACAGTTTACATTTGCAGTTTTACTACTTAAAGGTTATGCAAGGATCAATTAATTGTTTTGTTTTGATATTAGTTACTGAATCACAATTTTTTTTTTAACAATCTTACTCCGATGTAAAATGGAATTGTTTTGTTAAATAAGCCTGGATCTGCATTTACTCACATAATGCTTTCCATTTGATTATACACATCACAGCCAAACAGAATACATTTGAATTGAAACTCAGATGGGTGCATAGCATTATGTTTTCTGAGCAGCCTGTTTAATTCTCAAGGGAAATCAGCTGCGAGAAACATGCAGAATAATCTGTCAATAATTGAGGATAATTTACAGCTAAACTATAGACGTTTCTAAACAATAAAACTATTTGCCTCTATCCATTACATCTATTTGTTATGTGGAGGCTATCCCCTTAATTGGACCTAGCGTCTAATCGATGTAATTTCCAACCAACTGCCCATGAGTCATCATACAACAACAGTACAAGTGATCACAAATTTACAGGAGTGTCAATACACTTTGCTAAAATTATATATTTACTGTATTTCCATACACATCAATTTTAACCCTGTTGACACAGTGTATTGATCTGTGTATGCCCTACGGAATATTAAAAGCCTCTTTCAGGTATGTGTCGTTCTTTGGCTACAAGCCCAAATGCTGTATGACAGCAGCCTGAAGAAGATACTGTGGTTTGAGATTCAGGGAAGAAACGCTGCCAACCCATTCATCTGAATCATATTATGGTAGCCTCGTTCCCACTAAAGCCCGTGCATGCCATCATTCAGGATGCTCAGGTGTTGCTTCACTATCATTAGTGGTCAGTGTTTCTTGGAAGAACAGCCCAGGTTGTGAAGAAATGCAGGGATAGCAATGGTGGTGAACTGAAGGGCATGTGTTTGGAATGGCTCATGTTTTCCACCTCTTGGGTAATAGCTATGGATCGCTATGTAATCATTGCTCTTTGTTATGTGCTACGACTTCAGTGCTGTGCTGTGATGGGGGGTTGCAGAGAGATGAGGCTGCCAGTGCAGACCTGGACCATAGTCAGGTTGAAAAAAACAAAAGGAAAATACAAGAAGTTAATTGTAAAAAAATAACTGAATAAAATAGATCATTAATTAAATATGGTAAGAGGTGAATTCAGGTTACGGCATCTTGCACTTTCGTAACAAAATATTATGATCATCATCACAAAAGGGAGCGGGAAAAAAACACTGGGTGCATGCACAACTTTCCTCCAACAGATTTATTAGAGGGCATGCACGCATAATGAAACGGATGCGCTGCTTTTATTTACTTACAATATGATTTACTACTTGGCAACTGTCTTTTCCAAAACCGCCTGCAACAATTTCTCATTTTTTTGTCCTTAAGACTGGCCAATTAACGACATGATGATTGATACATGGTCAGGTTATTAGCACGATGACAAAAAGTCATTCACACATTCATTTGATTATCTAGGTCATGTCTTTAAAAAGGAATTCTGCTGACAAGAAATGTATCAGTGACCCGGCTACCCTGCCAAGACAATATTTTTGTAGGGCTGCTTTTGTTTGATGCGGATCCAAGAAAAACATCAGACGTATTGCAGTAGACTGGTCTGTCAGTCTGTTAGTACAGCAAGTTTTACCTCTTCATCCTTGTACATAACATTTATAGTGTTTGAAGTCCAAGAAACAAGGACAAGAAAAGGAAAATGTAAAGAACAGGAAAAGCAGACTCAGAAGGAATTTAACAGCTAACGAGAAATACAGCAGTCTTAGTACAGCTCATTGAGCAGTTGGTGCTGGGCACAATAGGGAGCAAAAGTTCATTTAAATGGGGTGCCTGGGGAGCTCACCTGGTTGAACGTGAACCCCATGTACAGAGGCTCAGTCCTTGCCGCAGCAGCTGCAGGTTCAATTCCGACGTGCTGCCCTTTGCTGCATGTCATCTCCCCTCTCTCTCCCCTTAATGTCTTCAGCTGTCTTATCAAATAAATGCCCAAAAAATAATCTTAGTCCTCCTCTCACTTCTGAATCTGAAGAAATGTTGGGGAAATCTGAGAGCCATGGAGTAAAAACAGCAGAAGAAGATATTGTACAGTCAATGTACTCTCTACTAAATTATAAATAATGCATAAATCCTGACACAAAGTGTATCACCTGACTGCAGATATTTTACACAACTACACACCTTAAACCTACTGTAGGTATGTTAATATTCAAGAATGACTGGCGGGTTAAATCGGCCGCCCAACACAGAGTATGGCAGGCAGACACAAGTCCGCAGCTGCGGAAAGTATGTAAGTAAGTAAGCCTCCCGGAAGCCTCCTGGACGTGTCAACAGGGACTCCATTGCCTACTTCTCGGTTAACGGTATCTATCGGTGAACGAGGGTTGGCTATCGGTCTGAAAAAAACATCAAAAGTAGCATCCCTGCGTCAAAAGATGATCAAATTGTTGAGAGAAAAGTATTTCTCAGCACAGTCCATACAAAGTAGTAACAGTACACATAATAATATAGCCATATAACATTTAACCATATAGCACCTACTGTAGTACTATGGCACACTGTGCATAAATGTCACAAGCCAATAAAAAAGGAGCTTCCCCTCCACTTCCCCACCAGGATTATGGGAAAGCCTGTTCAAATATCTAAATGTCAACTGCGCATAAACACTTTCCAATTACCCTCTATGCAAGCAGTAGCTGGGGGCGGGGGTCACACATGGTTTGTGAAGCCTTCACAGGGGGGGGGGTTGATCACAGCACACACAGAATTCACAAACACATTACAGAAGGGAAACATCTCATCATACAACAATTAGTGATAATACGATGAAGGATAGGGTAGACTGAGATGGCAGTATCAGATGAAGAAATAGTAAAAACCAAAAACCTCGGTTTTTAATGTTTTTCTACAGATTTAGGTAGTGACCCTGAAAATAAAAGCCCTTGTTTTTGACAGCAGCAAGCAGAGTTCAACTACCCTGTATTCCCACAATCTTCTCATGTGTGGTGGTGATCATGATGATGACCGCTGGCTGCCTGTCATCACCACTCTACCAGCACACACGTCATTATTGTCACAGCAGATGATGGGTCATCATGTGCCTCACTGGGGGCAACAGGCATCGCTGGACCTTTTCTGACCTGTCTCCTAATTACACCCTCAGGACATTGGAAGAGCCAATCAAGAAAGAGCTGCTCGGATCAGTGGTGCCCAACAGTGGATCTCCTGTCTGGTTGCCAGTCAGATGTACTGTATGGCTGCTGTTGTCCTGCAGACATGACCGCAAAATCTCAGGAAACACATGAAAGATCTCCTACAGCTTAGACACACAGGCCTTGAAGAAGCCAACTTAAACTACTGGGCTTCTTAAGAGGTCATAGGAGTGTTTGCGACTTCATGTCAACTGGTGGGGGCTTTGTAGGGAAAATGTAGATGAGGTCTTTTTAGTTTGGTTTCCACAGGCTAATTGCCCAGGTTATTAGCATAAATAGCAACCCTTATGCCCCAGACTGGGAGGAAGAAATCCCTGCCTAATTATTACAGCCACTGCTATGGTGGCAGCATGTACTCCCAGCAGCCTGGTTACTACTAGTGTTAGCTAACAGTTTAGAAGTAGGCAACAGCTGATAGTCTGTTCCTCGTGTAGACTTGTGAAACGGCAGCAAGATATCTACTGTATAACTGTCTAGTGGTGCTAAAGACGACGGTACGTTGACGGTATATGGTATATGAGGAAGAAAACACACAGTAGCACGTTCCACCAAAACAAGTTCCTTCCATAAGCTATTTTGCAGATGCACTGTTGCTTCGTCCGGCGCTTAGTGCCGCCCGATATGATTGTGATTGGTTTAAAGAAATGCCAATAAACAAGAGCATGTTTTTCTCCTATCCAGGAATGTTGTGTGGACTAGCCAGCCCCTCCTCCACAGCGCTGTGGAGAGAGGTCTGGCAATGCAAGACTATGTCCTCTGGGACCCAAAATAACCACTTCAATAGCTGCAGTCTGTCCTTTTGTAGGGGATAATTCAATATTACCAATATTATTGTATCAACTTTCAGTGATAATAAATAATGTTGTTGTTGTTGTTTTCTCAGGTTAAAGATAGGAAGTGCCATGCTGTGACTACATGTACTAAATTATTACTTGTTCTTCACAAGCTGCAAACCAAACTAACAACAAAGTCGAGGATGTCAATCAAACACAGGTTGTGTCCAACATCACTCTACACTTCCCTCATTCACTACTCCCTATATAATACAACACTTACTAGTGTACTATAGTGATTAGCATATTGAGATTTTTGACATAACTTATCACCACTGACAGGTGCAGTCGCATGGCCTTTTTTCACAGAAGACATTTTGACATGTCTCTGTGAGATAAGCACAGGTCTAAATAATAAAATGAATTCTATTTAGCTGCTTCAGTTTCAGTGTCCTTTTATTGTGTAGACTGGATCACTGTCACACTGTCGTGGCTTATTGGAACAAAGACATCTTAAATGTTAAAGGTAACACCTGAGCTTTTCACACTATGACCAGTTTAATTGTCTGCTGTGAAAAAGGCCTGTTTTCACATTTATAAAAATGTATTTTATATAAAATAAGTTCCGTCAATATTTTTCTAAATTACATCAGCCATCATCTAGCCTTATCCTGTAGCCAAACTACAATATTGAGGTGATTATTCCTGCTATTCCTTCTCTTTCTGGCATATTTCAACTTAGAATTTCCCTTATTTATGTTAGTATACCATATTACATTACCAGTTATTTGTCAATATAGTTCTCTGTACTCCCAAAAAGATATCCAGAGATCCATGCAAAGAATACATGTGTAAATACATCTGAATCATTCTAATTAGACGTGTATTGCGCCCACATTTTTACACAACATATAAAAACAGTTCCCTGTCAGCCTCCACAAACATGTTTATATATGAACACTTCAAGTAATAGGACCCTCCTAAGGCAAATTAGACTATTTTTAGTGACAGTATCAGAGTAAATCTTGTGGTTATTTGCAGTCATACTACACATAAGTGCAAAAGCCTGCAGCAGCAGAAAGTTATTATGGCTTTAAAGACTCAGCAGGGGGAGATATTTCAGTGTTGTGATCCTTAGAATAAACACTTTATTCACTCCCAACTCCACAGGTTCAGTTGGCTTTACAGAGGGTGTGGAGATATCACAAGATGACGCTCAAATGTGTCATTACAGTGACGAGGTTAAATGAAAGGTAGGCTCTAAATAATTTGTTTGTAGAGTAGATATATCTGACCTGAGGTTAAGTGGGGGTCTGTGGTACAGTATGGTAATGTGTATGTGAGTATTTCTCCCCTTCCTGGTAAAACAACAGCAACAGGTCATCCAGCGTAACAAGAGCAGGATACATAAATCCTGTCATTAAAACTGGAAAGGGTGATCCAGGGAGAAAACACGTAGACCTTTTAGCCTCTTTCTATCTGTTTTTTTGTTTTCTTCACTATTCCAATACCTCTCTCTCCTTGGGCTGCTTAAGGTTCTGGCCCTGTGCCAGATCAGATGTGTGTGAGCACTTCTCCTGTTTCTCCTGAAGACATGCTCAACGTACAAATTATTCAGCACCCTTGTCCCCTTACCAACTCACCCCAGAGTCCTTTGTCAGAGGGATCATTGAGCTGCAGGGCATGGGTAATAATAATAAGCCTGAGTACAAGCACATTCTTAGGAACCAACATGGGCCAAGAACAATAGGACAGGCTTGCCTGCAAGGCTGCTGTCATGTAAACAACAGCTTCATGTCGTTCTTTTTCTGTGCATAGTACTATTTGACATCTTAATCCATATTACTCTTAGAAAAACAGAAATTATATATTGCATAGCATGGGAAAACAATCAATACAGTGTTATTGTGAGGTTTAAACAGCTGACTCATAATGTTGTAATACTGTGCTTGGATTCTGTCAATAACTCGGCTGCTGTGCGTTTGCTGAAGAAGGCATGCTACACACTGTTACTGTATTTCCCATTTGACCTTTTTGGTTTCATTACCTGTGACTGATAAAATGGTGTTTCATAGAACACATCTATCTTTGGTTTCTGATGCAAGGTAGGGAATGGTTTAGACAGACACATTAAGAATTAGGTCAGTAGGAAATATAAATCAAGTTAATACAAATTTATTAAATAGCAATCTGCCTGTACTTGTTATTGCAGTCTAGTGTTTCTCATGGACATTAATTATACAGAGAAAACTCTGATGTCTTGTTAATTTTCACAAGTATTACATTTAGGCTTTTCACGCAGTCCATTATAACAAGAAATCCTTAATACTGTAACTATTATGCTATAACCCTGCACAAAAGGGGATATGTTCTGCTATATAATTTACTAATATTTACTGACGGATAGAAACAAAGATTCTTTTTAACCCAAAACACTTTTCCTCCAACACAATCAACAATGCCCATTTTTCTGTGATGACAATGGAAGTCAAACACTTATGTTACATTTCTCTGGAGCAAAACTCATTCCGACAACACTATAATACAGCAGAACAAATGTATCAGAAAAGATCGGCCTTAAAGGTAAGCATTCCAATCGGTCAAAGGACAATACAGTATATCTCCATGTGTCCAACTGTAATATTGAGTTTGTATGCCTGGATCCCGTTTCTACGACAATCTACAGCCTGGACATCTCTCTATCCTTCAGCTCCTTTTCATTTATCTGTTTCAATATCCTGTGTCCTGATGAGTCTGGGAACAGGGTGTTGACCTGACGTTTAAATCCCAGGAGAGTCCATTATGGTAAGACAGCAAAGAGTGCTGATAGAGAAGAGAGATACAGCCCAGAGAACAAAGAACATATATATGGCCACCTGGCTTTACGGTCCAGTAGGACTATCTTTGTTACTGCGTACGCTGTTCGTGTGTAGTACATCTATCTGCCTGTATGTGTGTGTTACTGTGGTTGTACTGTGCTGACTGAGCCATGGGGTCACCAGAACATACCATAAAGAGAGTTATGGTCAGCTCCACTGTGCAGCCTCCATTTCCCAGTGCAGCCAAATCTCTCCCGGCGGACCAAATCCTGTCAGATAAGAGTGGACAGCTATCGCTCCAATTCATCCGCACAGACACGCCAGCTCCACGGTGGGAGAGATTACACCAAAGGAGCGGGTAACAGCCCTATCTCTAGGCGCTGGGGATCTCTGTGGCAGTGCCTGTCTTATCAGACCTGCTCTGATGTCTCTTTACCAATAGATCAACAGTGACAACAGACACTTGGAGAATCATATTTATATATTTGCATTTCAAGTTCTTACCAAAAGCAGCCTTTAGCCAATTTTAAATAAAGACAGGACACAATATCAAGCCTGCAACAATAACTGTTGCTATTAAAGCCATTTCTCATCTTTTTGTACGACATCAAATATTATTTCAACACAACCTGTTTTGTTTTGAAAACAAGAAAATTATATTTTCTACATCTAGCATGATTAGTACTCTTAAAACTGTCATTATACAGCCAAATATACGCACTAAAACACACACAAACTATTACCCAAGAGTGGAATGAAGAAGATATCTGTCCATTTTAAATAATAAATTAAAGCCTTGTATTCACCCTCATTAACTCTGGGGTTCCTGGAGCTCATAAAAGGACATATAGTGCAGAAGCTCTTAACTCTATTTCGCATATTCATTAGTTTCAATTTTCAACAATAAATGTGACCTTGGAGCCACTGAACTATGGGCTTGTAAACATAAAGCAATTTCCAACATGCTCTTAAAATGAATAGCAAATTAGTAGTAAAAAGCCACATAAGGTAATGAAAAATATTCACTGAATATTTAGCCTTTAGCAGGGCTATTTAAAAAAGCCCGTTACAAGTAATTCTCAAACATTTTGTGGAGCACTGCATCATTTAGAGAACGACAACTGAAAATTACGTGAAACGCTCATATATAAAAGCCCACATATAAAATGAGACGAAAACAGGAAACAACTCTCAAAGGGTTATATGCAGTAAACCTCGTACTGTATATTATTGCAAATAACTTCTGCAATGAACTGAAACAACACCACCTACACTCACACTCAGTTATTAAGTTGCACTTGAGAAATTTAATGTAATGCAATACAACAGCACAACAACAACTCCTATTTTTGTAAAGCTTATAATGTTTAGTTTTGTTTTATTTGTCACAGAATCTATGGTCATTTTTGAAGTTGTGGTTAGTGGTGGTATTTTATTGGACTGAATTATATTGAATGTGTCACTTTCCCAATACTTATAGGCTGGACTGTATTGCTGATATTGCAGGGTTTCCCTAGAATCTCAATTTACTGTATGTCAAATGCCAAAAATAAGCAGGGTTACAAAGATGTACATGAGCATCTCAGGGACACGTTGCTGCAGAAGAACGTGACAGAGAGACTGTTCTTGCTCTTCCGGCACAGAGATAGCTGCCATCATAATGCCATTCTTTGTGGTATTTCCTCTCATTCCTTTTCGGAACAGTGACAAATTTCTGAGGACTTTTTTTAATATCAGCCAGTCTGGACTTGGTAAAAAAGAGGGTGTGATAATTTCAGCTCCTGATGGTGCAGATGATAGGCTATTGATTTGTTTGCTCATTGTTCGGCTGACTCTATAAAAATGTGACTGACAGAAGCTTCCAGACTTTGAAGAAAGCCCAGCAGCTTCTTTCCTCAAAAGTCATGCTCCAATGAACACCCACAACTATATGTACAGCCAGCCTCTGTTCCACATGTCAGATGGCATTATTAAAATCGTTTCTTCCTGCAGTTGCTTTTGCACTAAAGAGAACTACTACCATGCTGTTAATTCATAAGAAGGCAAAGCAGGCAGTTCCCATTTGTGTTACATTTTCAAAGCATTGGCCTACTAGAAATGCAGCAGCATCCAGTAGAGCCTGAGGGGAATTTATTAAAAACACAGAATTCTCCACATCCAAAGCAGATGACTAGAGTAAACACACAGCTTTCTGCCAATTATTATCATGCTTTCCATTGTACACATTTCCATTTACAGAGATAACGACTTCTCACTACCCCAAAAAGCATTGCAAAGTGGGCTTTATGGATAAAATCTCTGCAGCACACAGGTATAATTGCAACCTCCAATCTGACATTAAACCACTCGCTGCAAAAAGTAATTTGTCCTTTTTCTTTTGAGTTCCATTTTACAAAACAAAAGCACCATAGAAACACTCCGCTTCATAGAACGCTGAGCTTTTACAATGTGTATGTGTAAAGGCAAAAAAATAAGATTTCAATTTTTTACAATATGCAAAAAGGGGAAATGGATACATGAATGCAAAAAATGATAACGTTTAAAGATGTAATGGGTATGACGTCATGACCCTGGGAAGGGCAAAGGTTATTTAGAGACACCGGTAATTTCGGTCCGCAGAATCAGGAAGTGCAGCGGGGTGTACATGTGTGACGGCCAAACATTTTGTCTTGCAGTAGGTGCCGTCTACAGCATGTAACGTAAGTGTGTAAGAAAAGTTGTTCAATTAGGAAGTGCATTTGTTTTCATAGAGTGCAGAAGACTGCAGTGATGGAAGACAGGTTGCTGTATAGGTGTGCTGTAAAACAATTCCAGTAAGCTGTTTAGATGAGCTCAAACTTGAGCAGAGATAATGATTGTAAGCTATGAACAGTGAAATGCATCAAATATAGTAGAATGTAGCTATGAGATGTTCAGTGTATTGTCTATGTTTTTCTTTTTGGTCATCAAGACATTAAAACATGCTGCTGGTCTGAATGAAACCTAAATGATTTAAAGGTACGGCAGACTGTCTGACCATTTTATGAAATACATTGTGTCCTAAAATAGGCTGGAAAGTGGTCTAATATTGTCTTGATTTTTTACAGGATTGTCTTCGATTGCAATATTGACCTTCACTGTTTTTTCCCACATTAATTTAGAATAACAGGCATTTATTTGTATAATTTGTTTTTCATTGTAAATATAATTATTAACAATTAATGTGTGGGTTTTAAAGCGTGCATTGGTATTTGTTCTATTGGAGCTCATTGCTCTTTTATTGTGTGTATTGGGTCCTAAAGCATATTAATAGCCTCTAAATTATTCCTGTGCATTTTTGCTATTTATATCAAGTGATTGTGTCTGTGCCATTGCACTTTCCCCCTAAAGTCGCTACTGTGTAGCTCCACGATGGCGCGGTTGGCCTTTTCCTATTAGTGTTTTTAATCCATGCAGACTTGTGAATAAACTCAATTCATATTTTGTAACTGGCCTCTCGTCCTGGTTTGTCCTGGACACCTGTTTCCATCACTACAAAGAGATGAAAAGCAAAGTAAAAAACATCTTGCAATGCAACATCTTGCAAAAAAATGCAATTTATACAATTATATTGCTGTAAAATACTTAGTGTTACATTGTGTTCAAGGAAACTAAGTACCCTGAATGGATTTTAAGATTATTACATACAACATGACAAACTATTAAAGGTGCTGATGGATTGCAGAATATTATTCAGGTCTTACTGAAGGTGAGTACAGCAAAGAAGTAAGGAAGCACTGTCCTCTAGCCTCTCAATTTTCCTGAAAAAGCCTGAAGGGCAGATCCTATTACCCCCTGGGGAACTCTCCCCTCATAGGTGATGTTGTTTTATCACAGTAGAGCCAAGGCAATGGGGAGAATAATCTCCATGGAGTACTGCGGCACTCTCTTAGCATTTCCAACTATTTAGGACATCACTCAAGGGCAGAACATACTGTTGAGGTTGAAATGTTCATTTAAAGGGCTTCCTTGATGCAGCTTCTAAACAGTGCATCCACTAGGTGGGATCCCTACTGCTCGTGTGTCATAGCAATGCACCTGTCATTTCATAACTTTCCAAATGTTTTTGCTTGAGATCTACAGCAAAGACAGTAGAACTATATATATCCTCTCCCTCTACCAACCCTCACGGTCCCTCAGATCCACCTCAGCCAGTCTTCTCTCCATCCACAAGTCCAACCTCTGCAGTTTTGGGGACAGAGCCTTCTCCAGGGCAGCTCCCAGGCTCTGGAACTCCCTCCCCCAAGAGATCTGCACCTCTGAGTCCCTCACCATCTTCCAGTGCCGCCTTAAGACCCATCTCTTCACCTCTGCCTATCTGTAGCCTCACGCCCCCATCCCTTTTCATCTGTGCCTGAATCTTTTTGTTTTGTCTTTGTTTTCTACCTTGCCCTGTAAAGCGACTTTGAGTCCTTGAAAGACGCTATACAAATTCAATTTATTATTATTATTACCAGCTTTAAGAACACTTAATTTGATTGTGAACATGACATAGCCACACTTAATTTACTTGAAAGGTATATCTGAGACCAACAGTTCAAAGAAAGTGTCTCTTCTGATGCGATAGGCCGCTTAAACCCGGTCACCGCCTTCACCGGGGCCAAGTCATCACCTGCAGTAAAGGTCATGGGCGACCATGATGGATGGGCACTGCTCTGGATTTAATTTAAAATAAAGAGCAATAAACACAGGGCTCATGCTAGTGGCACATGGATCATGAAGGATCCATTAGTTAAGCAAAGGTCGAAGGCTCCTCCCTTGACAGTAACTGTCACCATGGCATCACAAACACTGACATGGGACAAGGGGCCAAAGAGGGTCACCAGGCGACATCGGCTCCACAGAGGTTTCTGTCTGTCAGAGCTGTCTTGTTTATCAGCCATGTCAGAGAGTTTCAAGCACATACCTATTGGTTGGCGATAAAGCAATGACCTCCAGCATGACCAGATACGGAAATTGAGATGCATTTTAAATGTCAGTTCATTGGCATGCACCGAGGGTAACCTGTTGGCACTGTATTCAGAATAGGGCAGAAATGATTTATTTTGTTTCAAAACAAGTGTAACAAAACAATTAACAGCAGAAGGTGTCCCTTGTGCCTTTAAGTATACTTTCTGAGTGGAAACGCACATTTTAATTACATTTTTAGTATACACACAGTCTGCACAGTCTTAACTTAAGTGAGTGTATTCCAAAAGCTAAATATATACATTGCTTATAGTTCACAATCGATATCAGAGCAAACATGTTAAAAAACACTAATGCAGAAACCTGTGTAGCACATGGGTAATTTGCTGCCTTCAAATGCTCCTCACTAATAGCATGTAATAGGTTCTGTGGGCCAAAATTGTGACAGCATGATGTATTTGGCCAACGAGCCAAGCTAATGACTGCCATCAAATGTGATTTCAGTTTTCAGCTGTGGTTATCTCAGTGGAGCCCAATTTATTTAGTGTCACCTTTTAACTACAGCATTTGGCATAGACACATGGCCAAGGAAAACATGAGTGAAGGCTATCTCCTATTAGCGGTGCTGATTGGCTAGTGATGGAGGTATCTCGTTTGTTTCGGATTAACAATATGAAGCTTGATGGCACTATTTTCCGTAGAAGGAGGTGACAAATAGATGAGGTGAGAGTGTAGACACAATGTGACAAACAAGATGGAAATTTGGACTTGGTTGATCATGAAAAGTTAAGATGTGATTGAGTAACTCTGTAATGTAGACTTTAAATGTTAAGTGGACCATGATGAGGTCTTTGATAGATAGTCCCTATCTTTTTCAGCATTTTCAAAGTAAATCAATATTTATATTGGGTTAATCAGTTTAACCGTAAAAAAATAATAGAATTTACTGAGCCAGTGCAACAGCATATATGTGGCAAATTTCAAATGTCCAATGCAGACTGTTAACAGCAATTACTATTTGACATGAAAAGAAAATGAAACATGAAAATAACCTAAATAATTAAAATCTAACAAAAATATGCTTCACACTCCACCATATTGTTTGGTATAGACCGTTGCCTTACACCACCTTTCATTGCACTTTACATGTATTAGGTTTCATGAAAGTGAGCAACACAACCCCAACCACAACCCCTTCTCCACTCTTTGTAAACAACATCTGAGCAAATGTACATTTATTTTTGTGTCACATTCCTGAACCGAGGCACATTCATTTAGCTCTTTTCTATTTGACTTTCCCTTATCAAGATGTTTTTTCAAAAGCAGACTCCTTTTTTTTCTGAGCACTCACACACTCGCAAGCCTTTATCAGATTACCATTCATTTACATGTATAATTATTACAGGCGCTTCAGGAGCCGTTTGCTAAAAAGCTTTATGCAAATTGTAATTAACGGTAATTAAAAACCAGGCTGCCTTGAATAGGAGCCACGTTACCAGTGCATCATTTACAAAACCAAATTGAATGTTATGACTTGACTGTGTGAAATCAGCAGGGGGTCTGAGCTGGGGCTAAAGATGTCCTGTCTGACATTAAGACCAAAGAATGCAGCACTCGAGTCACATTGCTACACATTTGGACATGAGCCAACTGTTAATGCTCTTCTTGAAATGCCGTACTTATTCACTCAAACAATTAACCATCCATATACGCAATATACAAAGATATGCAACTCAAATGCCCTGGAGTCCTGCTTTAGGACTTCCCAGCCAAATTAGCTCCTAAACTTTTGATTATAGTAAATCATCTAGTGTGTTCAGCTGGTGTATGTGCAATGTTTTCACAGTAAGGCCTTTCCTTCCTGTTTGGCAAGGATGTTCCTTCAAGAGGACTGAATGATAAAGCCAATGAAGGATCATCGTAACCAACATGTTCTTTCATCTTTCATTGAGTTTAATTATACACCTTAGTTTCTTAACAGATATTTTAAAAGAAGACTATCTGTATTACAGCTTATTCTTGTTTTGGATAGCATCCCAAAAGATTAGAGGCACACTGACAACCTTTTTTTAAGACCTGCACACTTCAGCTAAGTTGCACTTTGTCTTTGACACAGCTGCAGATTGACTGTTTCTTCCCAGGAATACAGAGAGATTTAAAGAGGGGGTTCATTAAGTACAGTTGCAGCTTTGATGGAGCAATCCTGGATCTCTCACTGGATCTTAGCCTACAAAAATGCCACATTAATGTCATATCAGAATTCAAAATTACCTGCAAAGTAGGGAAACACATATGAACATACTGTAGCAATGCAGTTGACTTGCCTAGACATTATTTCTAGGGATGCAAAAGAAAAAGAGAAATGTCTTACAGATCCTACAGAACTCACAGCTGCAGTAAGCTTTTCTCTGCAAAAAGGTACACACTCTTAAGCAAGGCAGCTTATAAACTATAACTATGGGGAAAGTAGTAGTGGTCGTTTGTCTTTACAATACAGCACACTTTCTCCCATAAGGGATCAAAGAAATAAAGCCAGTTAAAAAGCTAATAAACTTCAAAAGGAATACTTCATGTACAACACCAAATCAGAAAAAGTTGGGACAGTATGGAAAACACAAATGATGTGATTTCTAAATGTACTTTGACTTGTATTTCATTGCAGACAATACAACGGCACATAATTTGTGTTCCTCGTGATTTTTATTGTTTTTTTCTTCAAAAAAACAAAATTCCTATTTTGGTTCTTGCAACACATTTCAAAAAAAGTTGGAACAGTAAAGCATTTACCACTTTGTAATGTTGCCATTCCTTTTCACAACACTTAAAAGACGTTTAGGGACAGAAGACACCAAGTGATGAAGTGTTTCAGGTGTCATTTTGTCCCATTATTGCTGCAAACAAGTCTTAAGGTGGGCAACAGTACGGGGTCTTCGTTGTCGAATTTTGCGCTTCAAAATGCGCCACACATTCTCTATTGGAGACAGGTCGGTACTGCAGGCAGGCCAGTCAAGTACCCGTATCCTCTTCCTCCGCAGCCAGAACTTTGTAATGTGTGCAGAATGTGGTTTTGCATTATCTTGTTGAAATATGCATGGATGTCCCTGGAAAAGATGTCTTCTTGAAGGCAGCATATTGTGCTCCAAAATCTCTATGTACTTTTCAGCATTAATGGTGCCATCACAGAAGTGCAAGTTACCTTTGCCAAGGGCACTGACACAACCCCATACCATGACAGACTTGTCGCTGGTACCAGTCTGGATGATCCTTTTCTTCTTTGGTCCGGAGCACACAGCGTCCATTTCTCCCAAAAAATACCTGGAATACTGATTCATCTGACCAGAGTACACATTTCCACTGTGTGATGGTCCATCCCAGATGCCTCCGAGCCCAGAGAAGTCGACGGCGCTTCTGGACACTGTTAACATAGGGCTTCCTTTTGGCACAGTACAGTTTTAACTGGTATTTGTGGCTGTAACTACGTATTGTGGTACTTGACAAAGGTTTGCCAAAGTAGTCCTGAGCCCATGTGGTGATATCGCTTATAGATGAATGACGATTCTTGATGCAGTGCTGCCTGAGGGATCGGAGATCACGGTTGTTCAGCTTAGGCTTGCGCCCTTGTCCTTTACGCACTGAAATTCCTCCTCATTCCTTAAATCTTTTAATTATGTTATGCACTGTTGAAGGTGAAATAAGCAAATGTCTTCCTAACTTTCTTTGAGAAACATTGTTTTTAAACATTTCAATAATTTTCTCACGTATTTGTTGGCAAACTGGCGATCCTCGGCCCATCTTCGCTTCTAAAGGACTAGACCTTTCTTGGATGCTGCTTTTGTACCAAATCATAATTATAATCACCTGTTGACATCACCTGTTTCAAATCACATCATTATTTAACCAATTTACCTGATTACTAGCCCTTAATTGCTCCTGTCCCAAACTTTTTTGGAATGTGTTGCAGGTCTGAATGACAGGAAAGGATGTATATTTACAAATGAAATTAAGTTGACCGGACAAAACATGAAATATTTTGTGTTCACATTGTCTGCAATGAAATACAAGTCAAAGTAAATTTAGAAATCACTACTTTCTTTTTTTATTTATGTTTTTCATACTGTCCCCCATTTTTCTGATTTGGGGTTGTAAACAATGTGGGCCTCCAGTTGTGCTCATTGGAGAGGACATGCTTTTAAATGTGTTACAGATTTGCTGTAGATCAGTTCCCTCGAAGGGAAAAAAAACACACACTGCATAGCAAGATGGTTTTGTTACATTTTAGTGTTGCCGACTCACACAAACATGACCATACAGTATATAAAAGTTACCAAATGGCCACACATGCAAATGTATGGATAACAGGACGCTGGATCCAGAATGTTAACTCCAAATGTTTTGACTTGCAGCATCGAACCACACTCCTCTCCATGATTTTTGGAGTATCCACTCCTTATCTTGTGGCAATGTGCACATGCAGCATAATTGAGATTAGATGCATATGTTAGGCCAAAGCTGTCACTCAGCATGTGTTAGGCCAAAGTGAGCTGCTGAGTGAGAATCTTAAACTATGCAAATCCCTCTTAAAACCCTGATGTTGCTGTGCGGTAAAATCACATTTGGATTTCAATGTTAATGTTATTCACTGATAGTTTGTGGCTGCATTTTATGGAATTAGTATAGTCCATATTACTATTAAAAGAAGAAACGTGTCTTTCTTCAAATGTCCTCATTGGTAACATTGGCACAAGAAAGAAACTGTTTGACATTTTGGGACATGCACTTACTTGGTTTCTTGCTGAGGGTTACATGAGAAACTTGACACCAATCTGTTTGTATGGAAAATATGAAGTTACCGCAAGCAGTTTATGCTATCTTAGTTTAGCATAAAGATCGGATTCAGTGGGAAACAGCTAGCCCAGTTCTGTCCAAAGGTAACATAATCTGCACCAGCACCTCTAATGCTCACAAATGGACACTTTATAACAAATTTGTTTGATTGTATTTGTTTGACATTGATTGTATTGATAGTGATTTTTCTTTTGCAACAACTTTTAAAATTGATTCGATCGAAGTGGTGGGCATAGATACATTTTTTTAATCTAGATTAATCTCACTGTAATCTTAAAATGAATCTAGATTAATCTAGATTAAAATGGCTCATTTGAATTCTGCCGAAGGCATTCAGAATATGTGTGCTACCCAAATAATGACTAAAAGTACATCTTTGAGAATGGGTTTCTCAAGCCAGGTGGCGCATTAGACCAGGGGCTCATCTCCTGTTTCCAAAATGCACTGAATGCATCACAAACTAACTACGACTAGTTAACTTTCTAAAGCGGGCAAAATTGCTTGTTTGCTAAGAGTCGGGTCGGGACTCTGACATTAACACACTGGCAGACGCAAGTGACAGAGAGACGGAGGAGAGCAGGGAAGGAAATATGCTGCTAAACGAATACGCTGCATGTTTTAAATAGCGTTAAAAAAAATTATAAACGCAAGTGCGGCGGGCGGTGTTGATTGTGAGGCGCACCGCCGCACATTAGTCTATGTGTGGGAAACACTGTTACTAACTGTTTATTCAGTTAAACATTAATTTTGAACTGTTTTACAGTCAGTAGGCTGTATACATCCGCGCTAAAATATCAAGGTGAAAGTCATCATAGCTTACCGTAGTATCCTATAAACCCAGCTCCCAACCCAACTTTGAGAATAGATTAACGGCAATTTTTTTTTTATCGCCCGATAAGAGTCTCACGTTAACGTAGCACGTTAACGCCGATAAAAAAAATATCGCCGTTAATCTATTCTCAAAGTTGGGAGCTGGGTCTATAGGCTACTACGCAAGCTATGATGACTTTTACCTTGATATTTTAGCGCGGATGTATACAGCCTACTGACTGTAAAACAGTTCATCACGTCCAGCTGGGAGGAGGCCTCGGGGAAGACCCAGAACTAGGTGGAGGGATTATATCTCCAACCTGGCCTGGGAACGCCTCGGGATCCCCCAGTCAAAGCTGGTTAATGTGGCTTGGGAAAGGGAAGTTTGGGGTCCTCTGCTGGAGCTGCTCCCCCCGCGACCCGACACCGGATAAGCGGACGACGATGGATGGAGGAATAAACAGTTAGTAACAGTGTTTCCCACACATAGACTAATGTGCGGCGGTGCGCTTCACAATCAACACCGCCCGCCGCACTTGCGTTTATTAATTTTTTTTACCGCTATTTAAAACTCGCAGCTATTCGTTCAGCAGCATATTTCCTTCCCTGCTCTCCTCCATGTCTGTCACTTGCGTCAGCCAGTGTGTTAATGTCAGAGTCCCGACCCGACTATTAGCAAACAAGCGATTTTGCCCGCTTTAGAAAGTTAACTAGTCGCAAGTTTGCGGTAAAATGCAGTTGGATTGTCGAGGTCAAAACACTATACGTAGCAGCTGTGAATCAAATAAATGTATTATAAATAATGTTATGTCATTTTTTTACTCTTACACTGAATGTGTTTTGCTTCATCCCAGATGAGTATTGAAAAGTATTTTCCGCGACTGAAAAAGACCACCGCAGAAACACTGTAGTAAACACAAGTAGGCTACATCTTATTGAACATGATTTATTTTCATCACCAATTATCATAGTAGAACAGCTTTCCCAAGCAGTTTGTGATGCATTTTGGAAACAGGAGATGCGCTCCTGGTCTAAAGCGCCACCTGGCTTGAGAAAAAAAAAAAAAAAAAAAAAAAAATATATATATATATATATATATATATATATATATATATATATATATATATATATATTTTTTTTTTTAATACCGCACCGCTGACGGCGGTTTTCAGCAAAACAGACTGAAAGCAGAAAATGCAGAAAATACATACATACATGAAATAAATGTCAGATGTCTTTTTTTTTTAAATTAGTTGGGGTACCTGGATAGCTCACCTGGTAGAGCGTGCGCCCCATGTACAAAGGCTGTCGTTGTTCGACTCCGACCTGCAGCCCTTTGCTGCATGTCATTCCCCCCGTCTCCCATTTCACATCTTCACTTGTCCTATATAATAAAAGGCCCATAATGCCCAAAAAATAATTAGTTTTTAGAAATGTCTCATGATATATTGTCTCTAGAAGTGTATTATTCAACTTTAGTTTTTTGTTAAAGGAAAAGAAAATCAAAATACTCAATACTATCAAATTGAAATACTTTACACAATAAATTAAAATCTACTTTACACAAAAAATATAAATATATCGTGAAAGAATTGAACTGGGAACAAGGCATATCGCACCTCAAACATTTCACACACATCTCCCACTTTTCAATCCCTACTCCATCACTTATCTGTCGGTCAGTCGGGTAAAGAGATCAGGCCTTGCTCTATACCCACATGTCTTAGGGCCATTAAACTGTCAGCCAGGATTTACTCAAGATGGGTGGAGAGAAAAGCCAAGAAATTATCTCCTCCTGCACATTTAAGGGGACAAAGGGGGAAGAAAGGGAGCAAGACAGAGAGGCACGAGTGTGAAGAAGCATGCTCGAGAGTAAATAACGTGCATAGCAGCACGTGGCAAACGCCTCTTGATGGCCAAGCTCACAGCAGGAGATGATTACACAATGCAATTCAGCTACAAGGAGAATAGGGATTTTAGAAAAGAAAAAGAGAGATGACCGTTTGTTATTGTGCTTGCTATTGGCCCACATAAGCAATGGTGCAGAGATACCCCCCCTTAAGAATCTTCAATTCACACCATATATTTATTTTGAATTTTCCTTCAACTATAATCCCAAAAAATCTGGATGACTAAACCATGAAACTAAATGGTATGTGTGGCCTCTTGTACCTCTTGATGGCTACAATAGTGAGTCCATGATGATGTTCTTACTAGACAAGATGGGGCATTCAGGTACAAAGGAGGCACAGAGGCTGATGCATTGTCACTTACTTCCAGCAGAAAATGCTCAAAGATCTCACACTCTGTCAATTTATTTATGAACCTCCCTTTCACCCACACCCACAGTGGTGGAACATGGTGTAACGGACTGAATGAGAACAAGGATGTGTATATTGATGGCTCTATCAGGATACTACTTCTCATAAGGCATCATCTGCTCACTTATGTGCGTAATACTGACAGCTAGAATAATAATGGCTGTCAGACATCAGTGAAGGAACTGTTGGACCGTCACAGCCCAGAATATATTGCAATTGTTTACCTTGCACTTTCTTAAAAATGGTGGGTCAGCAGCGATGAGGGATACTCATCAAACCTAAACCTGCTCAGAGGAAGGTGACACACGGCACCTCTGAGGCTAATGATTCCACATTTACACACATTATCTCAGGTTTTGTGGTGCAAGCTATCCTGACTGAAAACACTGTGATGGCAGGAAAAAAAGACTATATATAGAATAATTTAATTGGCTGACATGGAGTCAGGACTCCTGTTGCCCATAGTGTTACAGTTAACTCCACAGGCTATGGTCATGAGAAAATAAGAAATGGCTAGTTAATTAGACTAGTTAATTAATTTTCACAAAGTGTTAGTACAGTTATTTTAAAATAAGATAACTTTTTAAAAGTGAGAGTGAAGAGTGAAGTGTATACAATGTCCGTGTTGGTCAATCAGACCATTTGGGGTTGCTTAAAAAAAAGAAAAGAAATTCTAATTTCTGAGATCATGGGCCCTAAAGACAGGCTGGTGGGTCACCAAGAGTTTGTATACTGCATTCACTGTATACCATTCTGAAAGTTAATACACAATAAGCAAGCAGCTGGTTAGCTTAGCTAAAGACTGTCTATAACAAAAGATGATGCATTACAAGCTGTGCCAATGGTACTGTATGAAATGGTACACTTCCTGTCTCCTAAATGGGCCTCCCCCAACCAAACCATTCATCACCAAAAGAGAGAAGAGATATCTGTTTTGCCAGATCTGGTGACAGTGTGATGCTGAGACAAAGACAGCTCTTGAACAAAGTTAATTTTGTAGTCTGTCTCAAAAATACCATTTTAGTGTCAGATTGTTCGGTAGATATGGGTCCAATCTGTGTTTATGAACTGGCTACCTGTTTAGTTCAGTTAAAAGTGAAGGTAGGATTTATTGCTGCACTGTTGTATAAACATGCATTAGTTTCAGCTAGATATACCTAATAAACTGGTAACTGAATGTACACTCATTCAGTTTGCAGCAATCTTTGGAACAAAACCAACTGCCCAATGTAAACTTCTTAATTTCCATCTTTCTCGTCGACATTTATCATTCTGTAGCTGTAGCTTGTCTTTCATTCTTGGTAGTTTTGCAATTACATTAAACTACTTACTCTTATTTGTACATCCCTTTTATCCACTCCTGCAAAATAAAGCTTGCTCAGTGAGTTTTAATAGCTTTAAGTTCAAAATATCTACATACAGAAAATGTTTTCTTTTTTTTTTTTAAACCTTTTTATGCAGTATTGATTTTTGAATTTGCACCTGGCTGACATTCATTTTGTCATTCTGCTCTCTTCTGTTGGCATTTCCAGACAACCCCCACACTCCACTGCACTTACAGATATTAAATAACCTTTAAAAAAGCATTACCTGATACTGCAGAGCCTGAAATAGGACAAACAGACGCACCTTTCGGCTCCTGATATATTATGTGTTACTGCGCATTGTCAGCTTATCAAAGGGATAGGTAGGAATAGGCAGATTTAAGAAGATCAATCATTGAGGCAGCATACTCTTGGAAGGAATTATAAAAGTCTGTAATTGCTATTCATGAAAAAAACAATCCGATAAGGTAGGAATTTTCGATCCACTTCAGGCTTGCCAAGAAGTGGAGTGAAAGAACATGCGCTGCTTTATTGACAGCCCAGGGGAACATGATTCCCTTCAATGAATATCATTTGGCATATCCACATCCCACGCCTTCAATAATTTACAGTATTGATTTGAAACAAAGTCATACACTGTGAAGTGGATAGAGAAATACAGTGCCTTCATTTAATGCTTTAGTGATCTGTGGCTTCTGATTTGGTACACAACAACAACGAAACATGCATCTGAATTTGGCCTGTGGGGAGCAGTGACACAAGCATCCGTCACTGTGAAATAGGGACTCACAGAAGAAAGATGATATTCACCACTGATACTTCACGTGACATCCTGATACCACCAAGCAGCATGATGAAATGCATTATAGGCCAAATAAACACAATATAAAAAGAAATCACTTAATCCACAATTTTTGAAAAATCCTACAAGTTATTAATGATATTGCCCCATCTTTGACATTTCCAATCAATTACAGATTGTATCCAGGTGATTTAATTTGATTTTGTGTTGCAGTGGAGCGATTTTGGGATGCAAGACATTAATCAAAGAATTATGCAGAGTGAAACACAGGGGAGGCCTGTTGTCACTGTTACAGCCAAATCAATCAGACTCTGCTGAGCCCCCCTCTGAACACAAGGCATTTTTATTCTCCTGATATCTAGGTATCTCTGTGCATGTCTATGATACACAAGCTTTTCTGCTGTTTTGACACCATCTGTTTAAATCATCTATATTTTTTAATTCAAGTCCCCCCCCCCCTCCCCCGGCAGTTCAGAATAAAAGGCTTATAGCATTTTTTTTCTTATTGTTGGGAATATCAAACATATTATATCCTTTACCACAAGCCCACCAGTGAATTAAACTCATCGCTCTCATCTTGATGGGTCTCATTCTTTTTCCAGAGAGATTGATGCTGCTGCTCGGCAGGTGAAAGTCATATTCTACCACCCACTTGGCGTATGTGTAGGTCAGTGTGTGTGGTTCTGTATGCAGTTAGGCAGGGGTATGTTTAACCAGAATATAAGTTTCCCAGGTCTGACTTCCATGTGTTCAAAGTTGCATCGGTGTGTAGGTAGTTAAATCTGACTGTGCTCATAATTCATGTCTGGACCTTTTCCAAGATGCTTATCTAACCGCATAGCAATTAGCAACTGGCAATTGCAGTGGCCCGGGTTTGAGTCCGACATGCGGCCCTTTGCTGGGTGTCATCCCCCATCTCTCTCCCATTCTTTCCTGTCTATCCACTGCTATCAAATAAAAGGGAAAAGCCCCAAAAAAATAATCTTAAAAAAATAAATAAATAAGGTAACCTAACAAATTGAAATAAACACAAAACTAAAAAGGTCACCAATGGGCAATTTCACTCAGATCCTGCACATGGTTATCTATTATATAGGACACAGACCTTTGCTTGACTACCACACAGTGCTAACATACGATACAAATCAGTGGAAGCAGAGGAGCTTTCTGTGCTGTCGGAATCTGCTTCATGGGAAATCATGTGGAAAGCCTTTTCTTTCTTTTGGTCCAACAGCAGAAATCCAACAGCAATCCCCCTGAGATCTGACACCATTCACACCTCTCAATGACACACACTTCATCCACACTGGGATGAGTAGTATACATTATTAAATCCTAGCACTGTCTATCCTCTCCACTTCTTGAAATGCTGCACTTGCTTCATAAGAAAACCCCAGTGACAGCCAGACGCTATCAGCGTCACCAAACCATCTTTGAATAAGTATCGTATTAAAAGTGATAACGTTTTGACAAACAGTTAGCTAATAACCCAAAGTGATCCTTTTTTAATTTGACTAAAGCGCATGGAGTCTCTCTTATCATCAGTGTCATATGTTCTGTGTGATGCCTCTCCAACAACAGGCTCCCAGCAGGGGGGCAAGGATTAGAGGAGGGTTCCTCTGACATCTCTGGAAAGCTACACAGCCAACTGTCTCCAGTCTACTGGCAGAGGCCGCAGCCCATTCAGCCAGGGCCTCTGACGGAGGCACACGCAGGCCGCCAAGCCAGCTGCCTAGTAATTAGCCTATTAAAATGGCGATCCAGGTACAAGTGGAACAGCAATATGAAGATCAGCCACGTTCATATCTTAAGCCCTGGGCAATGTCAAAATGGATTTGTACGGCAGGTCTTTCTTCTTTCCAACTAGAGGCTGCAGTCACCTTGTCCAATCAGATCATTGTCCAGCTATGGTAAAATTTGGAATACATGTACGTTTTGACCTGTAAATATAGACCATCTCCATGGAGTCATCTCCACATAACAGCTCTGGGAAATGCATTTAACAAATTAAGTTTTTTACATGTTTTGTTAGGGGTGCAACTTCTAATTTCCATTAGCCATTCGTCTGCACATACATTCATTTACCAATATATTAATAGGCATACCTAGCTAGAACTAATGCAGTCTACTACAACAGCTAAGCATTCAATTCTACCTTCATGATTGTGAATACTGTTCAGTTTTAGTTGAATATAAAACAGAGAAGTCATACATTTTCACATTTGAGAAGCTAAAGGCAGCATACGTATGCCATTTTTGCTTGATAAAAGACAATAAACTATTAATCAATTATCAAAATCATTAAGTTTTCTGGAAATCAATAAATCAACTAATTGTTTCACTAGTTCTGTTAAATACCATCTGAACCAGTTTTACATTGACATTATAACCAAGGGTAGTACAAAAAAAAAAGAGTCGGGATCAACCACCAGGATGACATCATTAACTCCAGCAGTAGAGACCATCCTTCTCCTTGAGGAATTGCTGCCCGTCCGCACATCAGTTATAGAGGAGACATCAGTCTCTGGTATAACAATGTTGAATCACTGGCTGTATCAACCGCCTGGAACGACAAAATTAAGCTCCTAAATTTCCCTAACAGTGTCAGATGAGTGATGAATCCCACTGGCTCGCGGGCACTCTCATCCTTTACCACAGACACGTTGATTGTCTTCAGATGGTTCTCTGTCTGACACACAGACTGCTAGACAATACTGTATACTTGTCTTTTTTTTTAAATTACAAAACTGAAACTGTGCAATACAAAATGATCTACAATGTATCTTATGTTTCTTTTACTTAAAAGGGTATTAACAACATATTAAAGTGGTGAAACAGTGGTGTGCGTGATCCGAATAAATTTCACTTTTAATGCTGCATCTGTTCCCATTTCTGAGAAAACTAAGCCAGATAGGTTTCATTAATGAAGTGTGCATTAGACTGAATTGGAAAGTGCAAAAGAACAGAACAAATACATTAAGTATTGATGTACGCAGAGATGCATAGTAAAAAGCTCATAGGAAATGCTTGTCTCTTTGATTGGACTGACAAGGAAAAAAAACATATCTACAAAAAAAAATGCACGGTGACAGCAGAGAGCAAGAATACAAATTGAGTATCGCAAAAAACTGTAGTGATAGTTGAGGAGCTAAATGATAACAGAGAAGACTGTTCAGGTTCATTTTCTTCGGCCCTAATCTCCCCATGCTTCGGTTGGCAGTTGAGTTAGGAGCTGAAAGTAGAACACTAATGATGCACATTTAACACATGACCTGCACAGACATGCCAGCTCTTCTGTTTGACTTCAGAACATATCATGAAAAATTTACATTCCAAATCACCTCAATCAATACTCCCATTAAGCCCTAATCAATTGACCATTAACAAGCTGTTTCTCAGAAAAATCGCCAGCCAAAGATTGTCTCCAAGTAGCTATGTAGAGTAAAGCACACGTACTGTAAAACCATCAAGCCATTTATATGAGGCACAAGTCTGAACCCAAGCTCAATATGAGTCTTAGAAAACAGCATTATAGCATACTATTCAATTTGATTGCTAAAGGTCATCACATCAATTTTCTCTCTCTCACAAACATGTCAATCTTGACATGAATATTTAATGACCTTGAGAAGAGGCCTGAAACGGGCTGATGGGTGACATCCTGTTATTGCCCCACAAACTCTCTGATGTTACGTACTTTAAGTAGCATGTACAACACTTTCCAGTTCAGTGGAGTGGAGAAATGATGTCAAATGTTGAATAACGTCTACCATATGAACCCCTATAATAAAAATGTGAACTAAGTAGCTCATTGACAATACTATCTCCATAAAGAAGAACAGCAAGACAGAAAGTAATCTGTTTGAGTTTAAAATCACAACTGTTGACACGCGATTAATTGAACGCCGTGCAACCAGTAACATAGCTCAGGCAGGGCATTTGTGGGTCGTCTCGTCATGTCCGTTTTCCCAAGATAGCGATTGCCTGTATATCCAAAAGTTAATCTCTTTATAAACTATCTTTTTAATAAACTGTCTGTACACTTACAAAGTTCTCAATGCTTCGGTTTACATGTAGGGACCCTCATTATGCTACGTGGAAGTGTGGTGCTATTTTGAGCCTCGTTAGTGGTATAAAATAGCGATTTATTTTTACTCTACCAGTGCCCAGAATGCCTAGCATTAAGCTAATCAGCGGTTCGTGCAAGCTTGTTTCAAGCTAGAGAAACATTCGATTACCATGAAAACATATCCCAGAGAACGGTTGACTAGGTACACGTGTTATTAACCCCTAGGTTCATTTTGCGTCGGAATTGTCCTTTAAAAGGAACACGCCTACTTATTGGGACATTAGCTTATTCACCGTAACCCCAACAGTTAGACAAGCAGAGCTGCAAGCATATCACTCCGCCCAAGTAGCGCTCAGCAGAGCTGCAAGCATATCACTCCGCCCAAGTAGCGCTCAGCAGAGCTGCAAGCATATCACTCCGCCCAAGTAGCGCTCAGCAGAGCTGCAAGCATATTACTCTGCCCAAGTAGCAGTGCTTCCCTTTCTGAGAATATAGTTCCCAGTTTATATACGGTTAGAAGATGGCTGTGTCTCATATGACATTGTTATTTGTACACGCTGTGACTATACAAATCATAACATGTAAATAGGAACATGTTGCCGTTATTTTGTCACTTATTCGGAGCCGGTTACCTCCAGGATCTGTGCTAGGCTAAGCTAACGGTGGAGCCGTCAGACAGAGTTACAACACGCACGGAGATGAGAAGGGTATGTATCGACTTGTCTAACTCTCGGGGTTACGGTGAATAAGCTAATGTCCCAATAAGTCGGCGTGTTCCTTTAAGCTTTAGGGACTGTACAAAAATTAGGGTGGGCTATTGCAATTTTTCTACTGGCTGAGGATAGGGTAGAGTGACCTTTTTTGGGAGAGCAAAGAAGGTTCTTTCAGCCTAACAAAACCTGCAGCATCAGCAGCGTCAGAACTAGGGATGCACCGAACCCCGAGTTCGGGTTCAGATTCGGCCGAACTTTGGGCTTTTTGACGGAATTCGGGTACTGCCGAACTTTATAATTTTTTTCGACTGAACCGAACACTACCAAAGAGAAGTAACAAGGGGCGAAACTCGAGAAAAAGAGGCAAATTGTGTTGAGTTTCTGCTCTTGCCAAAGAGTATAAAAGTAACAAGAGGAGAAACTCAATATAACGTTCCATTCAAAGCCCGTCTACGGAAAGCCGTTCCACTCCCCATTCAGCCCCATTGTACCTATTTTGGTTGCAGTTCCACCGGAGTTCCACTGGAGGTGATCACGGTCCATTGCAAAACGAATGGGACCCTATGGAGCTAGACGGCTAAATTTGTCTCTTTTGCCTGATTGTCGTTGATAAATCTCAGATTTGATTGTAGTTTTTGCAAGTTCAACATGGATTATAGGTCAAAAGTTGAATGAACGAGTACTTATGCCCTTTCGATTTGTTACAGGTTGAGTCATTGTTGCCCATACTACGCTAGCATTCTGCTAATGAATGCTGATTGGTCAGTGAAGGACTGATTACGATCGGAGATCCCGCTTGGCGGTATCCGAAGTGGAACCAGAATGTCAGAGTGAATATTTCGGCGTGGTCGTTAAAACATTAGCAAACCTCTTTCTAGCATGTGTATTGACAGGGAGAGCCTAACCTGTCAGCTGTGTTGTCGATGCCTCGAGAGAAAAAAGGAAGCGACTCAGAGCTTGCCGTAAAGCAGTATCTCTGGCCGTATATGTGTATGACGTCATTGACATTTTAAAAGGCTTTTTAGAACAAAAAAGCAACTTTAAAAAAATACCCAGCAGTATGTATTTGCTTAGCCACCCCTTTCGAATGCAACATTCAAATTACTAGACAAAAAATCATATCCTGAGAAAAGATATTTAGGGGTATAGCTCCATAGAGTCCCATTCATTCTGCACTGGCCTGTGAGCGCCATCTAGTGGAACTCAGAACCCGGAAGTAACGAGGGAGTGGAACTTCTTCCTATATTAGAAATTCTTTGGTTCCATTGCAAACAAACGCACCCATGACAGAGCTGCAGCTCCGCCATCTTGGACTGAACTATATTGTTACTTCCACTACTCTTTGTAGAGTTACGTGGTAGACATAATGACGTAGGTGGAGCTAGACAGAATGCAGTAGCAAAGCCAGTCAACGGCAGTAGGATGTGAGAAAGTGAAAATGGAATTTGTGAGTAGAAAAAGTGTTGTTTGGCAGTACTTTCAGTCAAAAGAAGGTGATTCAAGTAGAGCTACATGTTCAATTTGCAATGCTGATTTGTTTCGTGGTGGCAAGGACCCTAAACAACACACAACATCGCCGCTGTTAAGACGTTTGTACCACCGGGATACATTGGTACAGATGACAGATCGGAGAATATGCAGGACACTTTATTACAGACGTAATACTCGACACACTACGTGAGCTTTGCCTGCTATGGAGACCAGCACCTTAGCCAGTCATGTAGCTGGATGCCGCTAGCGGAAAAGCGGGATGAGGGCGAGGGGCAGGAGTTCCAGCTAGGTGGAAAGCTAACGCCACCTGTCTCATCCATCCTGCTGGCAAGTGTCCACTCATTAGACAATAAACTGGACTACATCCAACTTCAATGAAACTCCCTACATGAGTTCAGAGACTGCTGTGTTTTTGTTTTTGTGGAAACATGACTGAACAACAGTGTACTGGACTCAACTATCCAGCTAAAAGGCCTGCTAGCCTTCAGATGCTGCTCTGTCGGGTAAGAGTCGTGAAGTTGGGGTTTATTATTGGACTGGTGCAGAAATGGGGTGCTTGTATCTAACTACTGCTAACTGCCTGTGGAGTTCGTGACATGTTTGTGACTAGTTTGTGTATAATGCCGACCATTCTACATTCCACGTTAATGCACAGCTGTGTTTATACTCTGTGTTTACATCCAACCAAGCGCTAATGCTAGTATGCGTTAGCTGAACTTTACGGAGCATATAATGTGTGTGCACTAAATGTAGCCTGTTTCGTATGTCGTTTTTTAAGGGTGCTCCGATCGATCGGTCACCGATCGGTCACCGATCGGTATTGGCCGATAATGGCTTTAAATAGTTTGATCGGTGGTCTCCATAAATGCCGATCAGATAGGCCGATCAGATGACGCACTACCATGGATGTATTGAGCGCACTACTCGTGAAAACATTTTCAACATGGAGCTAAAATGGCGGCGTCCCTACATTCACTGGTCTGGCAAGGTGTCTGAACGGCGGTAGAACAGCGGTTGGCCCGCGGAACGAAGGCGGTAGGAAGACGGCTTTTAAAAAGCGGCTGCCACCGGTGGTGCTCCAGCAAACGTGTTTGCGATTACGCCATTCTGACGCTTCTACTGCCTCTGGAGCACCGCTGGTGGTCCGCCGACTCATTGCTATCTGGGAAAAAGACAATACATTAGCGATTTGCAACGTGTGTGCCGAGGAAATACCACGAGGCGGAAAGCTCCAAAGACGTTTCAACACCACCAACCTCATCAGACATTTGAAGGTTAGTCACCGAAAGGAGTATGAGGAGTTTTCAGAGTTAGCTAACGCTAAGGCAGAGCGGAGTCGTGTAGCTAGCAGCTCCGGCGCCGCACGAACAGCTGTTTCCCCGTGTGAGTGTGTGTGTGTGTGTGTGTATGTGTGTGTGTGTGTGTCGGTCCGTGTGTGTGTGTCGGTCCGTGTGTGTGTGTGTCGGTCCGTGTGTGTTTGTGTGTGTGTGTGTGTGTGTGTGTACGCTGAAGAAATGTCTGCAGTGATTGAAAGGACATTTTTTAGATGTGTGACTGTTACGTAATGGCGTAATTTTCAGTTCATAAAAGTGATCGGTGATCGGTATCGGCCGATACGTCTTCCAGCAATCGATGATCGGTGATCGGCCCCAAAAATCCTAACCGGAGCACCCTTATCGTTTTTATGTATTTTAAATGTGTAACACCACTTGAGCCACGATGAAACGTTTTGTGTATATGGTCGAAATGACAATAAAACATACTTTTGACTTGACTCAGTTGACTGCCTCTCCGTAAGCGGTAGGCGTGGCTTGGGGGTGGCCTCGTAGTGAAGGGCATTCTGGGATTTGGTGTCTTTCATTCACATGAGGCAAAAATATTTTCTTTTCTCGGCCTAGAAGGCACCAATTTCTAAATGTTTTTCACATGTCTACTACATAGGTGACCCAATTTAAAGATGTATTAATATTTCCAGTGGTGAAATATCCCTTTTAAAAATAAAATAAAAGATAAAAGATGGGAGTAGAGGATGGGAGTAGAGTTTGGTTCGGTTCGGCAGAATCTTAACCAGTGGGTTCAGTATTCGGCAGAACCCCAAAAATCTGGGTTCGGTGCATCCCTAGACAGAACTGAATCTAGAAACACTCTACGGCCTCTAAATAGCTACAAGAAGGCCAATACCATACACACAATGCTTCTAATTTCCATATAGAAGACACAAAGTGAACAGAGATGGTTTTATCCTTGGATGCACAGTTCCACCGTCTCGGCTCTATAGGTGTGTGTAAAGAGATAAACGAGGTGGAAGGGGGATTAAAATGTCCCAAACATTCAGGCTGTTTAATTGAAACCTCCCCTGGGACACCGCAGTGGGAATCAGAGGGCGGGAAGGCTATCCAGGGAGCCACCGCTGGGGATCCTCGTAGGTGAATCCATTCCCTCTTCGCCTCTCAATAGCAGATGATGAATAGTGTGACATCAGCACCCCGCAGGGGAGCAGGCGTGTGCCACTGTCCCCTGGAAAAACAGAGCACTATGTGGCCGTTATGTCAGAGATGGAGCATGAGGGAGTGAGGTCCTGTTCTGATAAATAATTAATCAAAACATTAAAAGACATTTTCCTTTTTTGACAGGCCAATTGGAGCGTCTTTCTTACAGTATGAATAGGAAGGCAGACAGTTTGTTTCAGGGATGTGCACACTTTCCCATCTATGGCCTTGTAAGAGCCATGTTCAGTTTATGTATTTTATTCACATTGCAAAAGTAAGTAGTTTTATGTAATTTAAAATATATAATATACATTAGAATTCAGGTAATTGGTCATGTTGTAAATGTAAATGGTCTGTATTTATATAGCGCTTTCCTAGTCTTAACGACTACTCAAAGCGCTTTTACATAGTACAGGAACCATCCACCATTCACACACTGTGGCCGAGGCTGCCGTACAAGGTGCCACCTGCTCATCAGGTAAACATTCACACACATTTAAACTCCGATAAGGGAGTTTTCATACCTGCCTCGTTTAGTTCGGTAGAATCACACTAGAATTTGTTTGCAGCGCTGGTGTGGTTCGTTTGGGCAGGTGAGAACGCGGCCATTGCACTCAGGTGCAAACCAAAAGTAGACCAAACGAGCGTACCGAGACCTGCTTGATGAGGTGGCCTCGGTACACTTTCAATTGAACTCTGGAGCGATTTGTTTGTGGTGAGAACCTCATCCTACCTCAAACCGCACCGACTATATATACTCTGCAAGTCTGAGCTAAATGGCTCCTGTAGTCAGGTGTGCTTAGCAGTCTGCAATGTGGCAGAGCATGCAAACTGTAGCAGCTTGCAGTGTTTCTCTCACAGAAATAGACAGCATACCAGCTCGCCATCACTCGCAATCCCGTGGTCAAATCAGCCGTCGCTAAAGTTGGAGTCAGACACCGGCAGAGCAGAGCAAAGTCTTAGTGAGCAGAGCATACATAGTAATGTTGCTTGCGAAAAAATGTCTGATTTAAATAAAAGGAGCCAGTTTGACTATGGAGATGCAAGAAATGTGCACTAGTCCACACAGGACCTTCTTTCTGTATTTACTTTCTTGTAACCCCTCAGACACATCTGACCAATGAGAGGAGTGAACATTCTTGCGTGATTTGTACTGACGCATTTTGATACGCTTGGATTTTTTCCAGGTGTGAAACGAAACCTAACCAACGGGAAAACCGGTCCAAGTTTACAAACTCATCAACTGATTCGGACCAGAGCAAACAAACTATAGGTGTGAAAAGACTCGTGTTCCCCTAGTCTGTCCTGCTATTGGACAATTTTGAGTTGGTTTCCTTAGGTGGTGTTAGTGCAAGTTAAGTTTGAACAGAGCAGGATGTGGAGAAGCAGATTGTAGACTGTATTTTTGGTTATAGGAAAGTCAATTTCAGCATAGGGTCAGTTTTTTGATAATCCAGCATTGCATATGGATCCTTTTTTGTTTAATCTTCATCATATCCATGGAATAACCCGTTTTTCACTCTCTGCGAGCCTCTTCATCATTGAATAGCCTTGCATGTTGAAGTTGGACATGGTGGTCTACATTAGGCATGCACGATAAATCGTCTTGATTCACCCCTGTTCACAATTCAATTTTTAAATGACTTCGATTTTTTTTTTCTCCTTCAATAAATTTATTGAAAGCATTTGACATTGACATTAACATGTTTTAATTAAATTATGTATTTAATAAAGCCATGTACAAGGAGTTTGGATAGAGCCTGTATCAGGGCCATATTTAGTTTAATGTGTTATATAGTCACTATTTTTGGTAGCCTACTGTACTTAAATGGCCAGTATGTACTTTATTTTCTTTATTCATTGAAGCCTCTATGTTTACAGGCTTGTGGTGATGCGCAATGTGCTATTACTAACTGCCAATTTCCACCGGTTGCAGAACGGCTGCGGGACGGCGGCGGAGTCAAACGGTTTCCATTAAAGTCAATGTGTGTATTTCCACTGACTGCAGAACGGCTGCGTCCTGACTCGGCGATCCGCAGCCCTCCGAAGTAGATACGCAGAGCTTCTATTTTTGCCGGACGCCGGAGAGCTCCACAGCAATTCAGCACAGGGCAGTGCGGAACAGGAAGTTGAGCACAGAAACAAAATAAAACATCCAGTTAATTTTCAAAATAAAATACATCGTGCTCACGGCGGATCATATTTCCCTTCACTACACCTTGAAAACACAGCACAGAGTTGTTTCCCCTCTACTCCTCTGGATGGAAACAAACTGTTGTTGGTTTTGTGGTTCTATTCTACGTGAATCTGCGAGATCTAGTGGGTCCTCGTGACTACAGCTGTCAGTCATGGCCGCAGCCGTTCCGCAACAAATCCGGATCCGGTGGGTATTGACAAACGGCGGAGCACGGAGCCGACACGCAGCGGAGATGTTCCGCAGTCGGTGGAAATCAGCAGTAAAAGTCAGAATATCTCTGCCTCTGCTGCATCAATTTTGACCTCTCTTTTTATAATCTCTACCACAAGTCCTGCAGCTTTATAGAAGGGAAATACAAAATTGCTGGAGGTACACCATTGTTTACCTTAGTCATATCTTTAATATGGACCCATCACATGCGAGATCATGGGCCTCATTTATAAACATGGCTATGCACAAAAGAAGACGTACGCCACTCTCTATGCAAGAGTTAGGATTTATAAAAAGCAAAAAATGTGCGGTCCTCCACGGACACTCTGACCCAGGTGTACGCTCAGAAACGGGTGAAATGAGAAACGGCGACACCGACGGCAGATGGATGAAACACGTGAAACTAAGACCATTGTGTAAAATAAATCAAAATACTGCCTCTCAATGATATGAAGAACTCACAAATTAATAGCCTCCATCGGACAAAATATAACAAGATACTATCGTAAATTCAATTGATATATTTGGGGGGAAAAAACTCAAATGTTCTGTAATTATATTGGCTTGTTATGGAATTTATTCTCATGAATAATACGATAAACAGGACAAATAAAGTTTACACTGATGCGGTTTTCAATGCCTCTGTCTGGCGGAGCACATCGTTTTAATATTATATATATTAATATTTTTATGGCTTTAGATCATGTTATTTTTTATTTAAAGGTCCCATGACATGGTGCTCTTTGGATACTTTTATATAGACCTTAGTGGTCCCCTAATACTATATCTGATGTCTCTTTCCTCAGAACGTGCCATTTCTGTGTCTGTAGCTATTGAGGAGGAGGGGGGGGGGACCTCATAACAAGCAAGATTCCAGAACGGCTCATCTGAGCTTTCATTTTCTCAAAGGCAGGACAGGATACCCAGGGCTCGGTTTACACCTATCACCATTTCAAGCCAATTGGGGACCATAGGCAGGCTGGGGGAACTCATATTAATGTTAAAAAACCTCATAAAGTGAAATGTTCATGCCATGGGACCTTTAAATGTTTGTTTTAATTTAGGTATATGTTTTAGCCATTGTGAAAGGTGCAATAGAAAGGTTTTACTAATTACGTGCTCCTGCGCAGAACTATTTGTCATTTACAATTAGATTAATTCCAACACCTTTAGCTTTTTAGATACAATCAAATTGATGGTATAAAAAGGCATGCCATGCGTAATGATGCACAATGGCTGGTTTTGCAATGTTGGACAATGTGATAAATGGAGACAGACAGCAAGACGACTTGCTGGCAAACGAGGACCAGTGGCCTCAGAGCCGGTTCCGACTTCCTCAAGCTGTCCTGTTGGAACTCTGTGCTGTTTTAGGTCCAGCGTTACAGAGGAGCACTCGAAGAAACCACGCTGTGCCTGTCCCACTTCAAGAGGGGTCAGCTCCGGCTTCCCGTGGCAAAAACACTTTCTCGGGGTAGTGCTAGACGTTTTTTTTGCATCAACTTTAATATCGGACCATTTCTTTTTAATTTGGGCCATGGTCCGACCTCTGAGACAGTGGCATTAACTGCGTCTGCAACATGTTGTCACTCTACAGCTTCTTTGGCATTAGTAATGCCCACACTGTGGCTTCCAAACATGTTTTCCTCTTTTCCACCTCTCTGACAAGAACTACAACTTCACATTGAGTGCAAGTCCTTTGCTTTGTTTTCGTCTTTGATCATGATGTCGGTATGAATGATTATTTTGGGGTGTTTCATAGACTATTTAAGGGAAACTATGGACGTGACATGAAGCCGCCAAAGCTGCGCGACATTTAGAATCAAATGTAATTTATAAAAGGGAAACCGGCGTAGGACGTGCATGAGCACGTTTTTATAAATCTGAATATTTCTGTGCGTACTCACATCCTATGTTTCGTCCATACGCTACTTCTGACACAAATTCGCCGCAGTTTTATAAATGAGGCCCCAGGAGATGATAGTCGGCTAAACTCACATTTATGATCATTTATGTACAAATGATGAGAATGAGGTTCTTGAGGTTCATCTCTCACACAGGGAGTGGACAATATAACAGGAACACCTTACAATACCATTCATACAAACTAACTATCCCTGCAATAAATTAAAGACGATAATTTGTCAGTCGATTATTTGCACCGCTTTTGTATTAATTGCTTTAATTTGTAAAGTGAATATTTTTTCCAAGCACTACATGGAATTTTGGCCTTAACGGTAAGAAGAAATAGATTTTAAATCCCATCATGGAGACCACTGTATTATCTGATCGTCTATGCTGCCCATCCCTCCTATAATAGAGCACTGAACCATGCGACATGTGAGTGATGGCTTTTGTCAAATCAATGAGATGTGAACAAGTGCTGTGATAATGTTGTTAGCTGCATCATTTTCTCATGTTCTTGGTTGAGCTGGTGATTGATAGGAGGTGGTAGCCATTTTGTACAAGGTCAAGACCCAAAGAGTGTTAGACATAAACTTGCTGTGCAACGTGTGTCCTTGAGAGTGCACCACAAGAAAATAGCAAGAATGACTATCGAGCTGTTGGGATCGCTGACACATCAGTTTTAAAAAAGGGTCCTTGGACCTAGTAGATTTTTCATTTCTAAAGAATATCTCTGGGATGTTCATTAAATGCTGACAAAATGGCACTTAGCTTTGATTCACAGTCGATGCAGTGTCCATCACTGTGAGAGTCACAAAAACTAACCCTAGCATCCATTTGATGAAAAGAAGCCTTTGACACTTAAAGCTACATTGTGTAAGAATTTCTCCCATCTAGCGGTGAAATTGTATATGACAATCAACTGAATATTACTTTCTAGCCCTTCCCATTCCGAGCGCATTTTAACTCCTACAGTGGCCGAACCTGAAATTAGCTCTCTCCATCTTTTACACGCAGCTGTTCTAGCCACTCCAATATTAACTTTGGTCTTGTTGCTTTGCCTGTCGCATTGTCGTTTTAATTCTCTTTTTTGCTTCCCTGGCGAGTAATCTCCCCCTCGCATTCGTCATGTGCCACTAGGTATAAGAGGGCGAAATGCGGAGGTATGCCCCTCTTCGGCTGATGTATTTTAAAGATGGAGGCGCTACATGGCTGCCGTCATTCGAGCGAGTCGCTCTCATGTATTCTGAATGATTCTAAATGGCAGATTCTACGCTTACGAGAATACTTTGATTAGTTGGTGGAAGTAATTACACATGAATGAGCACATATTTGTGAAAGAACAAAGGGTTTTTTGCTAAGAATCAACTAAAACAATTACACAATGTAGGTTTAAGCTCTTTCATGGCGAGCTAATGTGGTTATAATTGGTCTTACAGGTGTTGAAGCAGACAGTTGCAGAGTACTGAAGTTGAACGGTCGGTTTAAATTTACCTTTATACAAATCCCTACAGTTATGTCTGGTAATAGCTTTATGAGAGCTCTTACCAATGGAGTCCGGAAACACACAATCTTTAAATGACTTCAGCTAACAAAAACACACATAATAGCCCATTAGTTCTTATTGTTACTTCCTACTTGGCTCAGGGTGGTGCTATTATGCGGGTGTTAAACTCATGTCAGTCTTACTTCACGCTAAACTCACTAGTGTATACTCGTTTGGATTTTTAATTAGCTAAACTGAGAATATTTATTAGATGAGAAAATGCTATCTCTTTTTGTTTAACAGATTAGAGATGCTCACTTGATTCTTAATTAGCTGCTGAAGTTAAGCTGTATGCACTTGTTTGTGTGAAGCCCAGTTCGTTCCAAAGCTAATACCCAGTATGCAAATGTTGTTGAATACAGCAGCCCAGGGTAATTCAACAAGAGAGACAGAAAACAAATGAACCTGTCTGGGTTTAGTTCCTTTGATCAACAGAGTAGCAAAGCATGGCGGTCATTTTCAAAGAGAAAGTTTGACAAATTATTACTGGAGCATCAGGAAATCAGGGACTTGTTTTCCACAGGGAAATCTTGGTTTAAGCTATTATAACAACAACAACAGATTTCTGGGACTTCTAGTGAGCGGTGACGGTGCAATGCTGTTACCACACTATAGTAAATCAAACAGGATTTATTCAAAACTCCATTATTGAAACCATTTGTTTAAATTTAGAAGAAAATGGTTCGTCTACACTAACATATAACCTTTAAACAATATTTTTTTTTTATCTGTAAGTCTATCCATTTTCTTTTATTGGATTAATGTGTTTGTATTGTAAAATAGATTTGATTGTTTGCATTATGCCTTCCTCAGGAAAATAGATACATATCATAGATACACAATACAGAGTGCATTATTGTGATTAGCAACTTATGGAATTTAGCGAGTATTGCTTCCATTATTGGCAGAATGAGAGAGCTCACTGTAATGAATCATTAAAAAAGATGCAGGGTGGAAAATGACATCTTCACTTCTGCTCCTAACCATCTGGTGGCACTCTTCCAGCTTTTAAAGACCCAAGAGTGGGCTACATGTGCAGTCCCATAATGGGACCAAAAGCTGCTGCGCCCACTGAACAAAGGCTTTTGTGATGGAGATCACATTCACTTATTATCACAGTAACATAATCAGATAAAGCATCTATGTGCAGTACAGATCCTGTTCTGTTATTCTGAAACCCCTCTCACCAAGTTCAGATGCAACCAATTCAAAGAACGCATCATCTGTGACAACCATATCATGATTAATGAGAAGCATCATCAAATGATTATATTGGTGATGAAGACCAACTCTGTATGACATTTCTGCATTACAATTCATTAAGCATCATTTTCATTATTGTCAAATCGACAAATATAATCATACTGAATTTCACTCACATAATCTCTCTTTTTTGGATGATCAATAGAATGTAATAGTTAATCTTTTCTCATATGGTTTGTGCCAATTCTCTGTAGGTTCACAAGTTTAATTGATAAGACACATCTGTGGTCAGAAAATAGCAGTTACTACCAGTACAAATGCATAAAATTACACAATATTCACACAGGAAATGTGTGGAATGCCAGATTAAAACAATATAATTCACCGCACTACAAATTATTCAAATTGAAGCAACCACTTTTGCCACTAGAGTTAATGCAGCCCTTATGGCAGCTGTCCTTTGTGTGACATGATGATGTAGCAGCAGTAAGTCGCACCGTTTGCTAATATCTTCCACAGAATCAGAATGGCCCTCGTTATGAGAGGACTTTAGCCGAGCCCCTCTTCTCCCTGAGTGGCAGCGACCCCCTCTATCCACGCCCACTGTTTTGACAGTCAGCAGCCCCTCCTCTCCTCCTCAGCCCTAATGAGCAGTCTCCTGGGGCAGGGCTTTACCCCCGCTAGGGGTAAAGAGGCCATCATGTTGCTCATCTAAAGACGACACATAGCCATGACTTCCCCCTAATTGTGTGCCTGTGTTGGCTCATTTGTTTTCGTCGTTAAAAATTCACTCCCATATTTTCCCCTCCCCACTGATAGACCGGCTGTAAGCAATTTAGGGGCGCAGATCGTTTCTACTGGCTTGGGAGGGCTATTGAGGCCTCTCTCTCTGATGTATAGAAACACCCAGACAGACTTGCAAAGTTTAATGAAAATATTAAGTACAAACATTCTTCATTATGCACCCCCCCCCTTGGGACTGGTTGAGTCTGAGGTGAATTTCAAAGTAGTGAACATCAAACCCAGACTGACTGTAACCTGTAGGAGAGGAGACCTTTAGGTGGCACATTAAATAATGATGCAGTCGCGGCAGGTTAGCTTAGTTGGTGGAATGGGCGCACATATGTAGAGGTTTGTTCCTCAACGCAGAATCCAATTCCTAGTGTAATTAGTTTGATTTCTGAATACTGTTTAAATCTACTTTCTCTTCCTGACAGTTAGGTTGTAATTCCAGAAACAAACAAGCAAGGCAGCACATTTTTTTAATTATTTTCTAAATTGCTTAAGTGCTTCTCTGGAGTAATGCTTCTGTTTGTACAGAATGGATCCCATGAATGTATACACAATTAGTTTGTAATACCTCAATCAACCACAATTACCGCTGATTCAATACAAAGATGGCCTTCCCCTCTGTCACTTGACTTGACTATGACATTTGCCAGGTGGCGTTTGCCTTCACCATACTTAGGCTATTATGAGGCTAATGACCTCAAAGCATCCTGTTTATCTGACTGAAAACAATATTAAGACCCAACAATGTTGCACCTTATTACAGAACCTATAGTTAGAAGGCCTGCATTTTGCGCAGATCTTGATTTAAATGTTTTTTCTTGCATTTTTTATTTACATTTAAATCAGAAGACAGATAGACAGAAACATGGCTTATTATTGGACAGATCCACTGGGTACATTTTAAAAGCACATGTTCAGGTATAACAGCAAACATAAGCATCAGAAACAATGGGATTATCCTCTAAATTTGGTATTTTTCAAATCAGATACGGCTGAATCTGCAGGTTATTTTCTCGATTATCTTGTTCATAAAATAAACAAAAAAACATCTTCAAATGTCTCGTTTTGTACGATCAGCAGCCCAAAACACACTTCTTAATATTTCATACCACATTGGCAACAGGATAACATCAACACTGTACTGTATATGCTAGCTGCTGAATATCTGAAAGGATTGCAAATATGAAATGTTAGATTTAAGAAGCCATATGCTGTCATAGATGTTTTCACACATGGATTTAACATGGAAATGTGTATTCATGGATCATTATGTCACCATCTACCCAGTTTTGAAAGAGTTATGACTGCATCATTAACTTCATCCACTCAGGCCGTTAACTGATCTTAGGCAGAGCTACGCTTTCTTTCTTCTGTCCGATTGTCGGAGCTTTATCTCTTCTATTGAAGGGGTAATTAATAACCAATTTGTAAATATCAGATAATCTAACTGTAAAGCCGTAGGAAAACCAAGGGAAGTGAACATAAAGAATATGAGATATAAAAATGAGAAGCTGGAAAAAAAATCACTGAGGAAAAAGATGATGCTCTGTCTGAACTCAGTAACCAGCTGATGAACAGATGGATGGATGTGTTTGCACGTGTTGTACGTTAAGATCTCTAATGGAGCAAAAATGTACAAAAGGCTAAAATTGATGAGCTCATACTCAGTGCTTTGTTTTCTATTTATGCTAATCTTTTTTATTTATTTTTTTTATTTAACCTTTATTTAACCAGGAATATCATTGATATTAAAAATCTCTTTTTCAAGAGTGTCCTGGCCAAGGCAGGCAGCAGTACAACCACACATACAGTACATGCAAATAGAAAATACACAAACAACACTAATAACATAAAACAACAGAAACAGCAAATCCCTCAAAGTCAACCAGAATCCTAAACACGTCAGGTAAAACATCTACAGCCAGATGTGGCTGCCTCCAAGTCAAACAACATCCTCTTAAAAGCGACCAATGAGACCAGTTCAGTAAGTTTCATGGATTTCTGTAACTTGTTCCATGTAGAAGGAGCAGCAAACCCCAGCTCAGTTCTAACCTTTGGAACAGATAGAAGGAAAAGATCCTGGGAACGAAGATTGTAAGTCCCGGTACTATTTACATTGATATAGGTCAGAAGGTAGGATGGAGGAGACCTAAGATAGCCTTGTATATAAAAATATGCCAGTGTTGAAGTCTCCCTGACGTAACCCGTGTTGATAGAGAAGGCCATCCAACACGTTCATAGAGTTCACAATGGTGAGTGAGGGCTTTCATACCAGTGATGAACCTCAGAGCTCCGTGGTATACAGTGTCCAGTGCATGTACACTTTTAGATGAAGCATGCATGTGTAAAACCTCACCATAGTCAAGTACAGACATAAAAGTGGCAGCGACCAGCCTCTTTCTAGATTCGAACAAGAGGCAGGATTTGCTAATGAAAGCAGGGGTATGTATAAAAAGGTATAGACTAATGTTGCATGGTTAATGAGGATATTACCTTTTTCATGTCCATAATTATGTTCACAAAACTGTTAAATTAATCTTAAATTGCATTTCGAGTACATGAACATGAGGCTCTAGGAGTCGGACAGATAATGATGTCAGCTTCCTGTGAAAGACACATCCTACTATCAAAACAGCACTGAGATGTGAATTAATCTTAGTGTTTAATCAAGGGAGAGAGGCTCTATTGTTTTACAGTCTGACTACCTGCTTCAGAGAGCAGAGATGTGGAGGAGGGAAAAGGGTTTAGAAGGTATAAGGGCAGGCAGAAACACATAGCATGACTCATACAGCGCACAATGTAAACAGAGGAAGGAAGAGATGCATTTATGTCAATAAACATTTTAAAAATAATCCCAAGTTTCCTTATCGTCTCATTTTCATGTTAATGTCACATTCCACCATGTAATTTGCAGTCATTGTGAAAACTCACATCTACCATTAGGGATGCTAGATAATATCGCAGATCAAATCCTATTTGCAAAAAAAGATTTACACTGTGCAGGCTCACTGTGTGATACCTTAAATAGATAAATAGATAACATCTAATAAAAATCACTAAAACGCACAGGTGAGTCACCTAAATCAGATACAGGTCTGTTACTGGCGCCTGATCTGGTCTCCAGTTACTGGCACCGCCTGGGTACTGTCGCCAGCATTACACAATGTTGTGGCTTGTTCTGACCTTCTGTTCATCCAGCCAGCGCAGCATGAGTGCATTGCTGGGAATGTGTCCAAGCTAGGCAGCACCATGTGGTTAATCCCAATGCAACTACAGCGCCGAGGATACCCACAAGGTTGGCACAGTATAATAGCATGACAGAGACATAGCCTGGGTACCAAACTCCCTACGATGTTGCCGCTTAATCCCAGAGAACTGCAACAATATATAAATACAGAGAGATAAAGGGGAAGACAGTGATACAGTGTTTTTGCCTTAGGTGAGACACCGGTTACTGTCTTGACATGACAGAGAAAATAGAGATCAGAGAAGATGCTCTGGAGAATGGGCTTTTGCTTTGTGTGTACGTAGCTAAACTACTGTTGCTGACACAGTTGTTCATAACCCCTTTATTCAGGCTTTTGTTATTGCGCATACACATAAGACAGTCATGCAAATGCATGTGAGCATGCTTGTATGATCACACGCACACTCCTCCAGCAAGTACACCTACAACACCACAGATGATCATAAGCTTGGGCAGAGGTCCTTTTCACATCTCTTGCGTAAATCAATAGCTTTAAAAAGAGCAGACAGAATACTCCTCATCCTCCCTCCTATCCTTTTCATTTATACAAGTGTTTCAGTGGATGTGAGCTACTTTAAATAACAGAAAACCCAACTACTTGGGAGTGAGTAAATCAATGGTGGCAGCCATGCAGAGAGTGAACGCACATTAAATAGCGGCAGTGTCAGTTTACCTCCATGTTTAAGTAAGACAATCCCTCTGACAAAACGTACTGATATCTTCCAAACTGAGTGCAAAGTACACACGGAGAAAATTTAATTAGTGCCTGTTTTCAAGCGTTGTCAATGCATGAACAATTGTTGTGATGGGCATGTGTGTCCATACCTACAGGGGATATGCTGTAAAAGAAACACTGGAGAAGAGAGAAAGAGAGAGAAAGCATGTTTGTGTGTGAGTGCATGTAGGTGGAGGGGATTAGCCTGATTGGCATGCAGGTGGAGTACTGCCTTCTCTGAATGCAGCAAGCCTCTAACAAGCAGATGCCACTCAATCATGTGAGATCCATTCAAACCCTTTCCTCAAGGCACAGATGGTGCAGGACTGAACGATTCCACCTTTATCCTTCTGAAATCCACATAAACGCATAACATGATAAACAGTATTTAATTTAATAAAGACAGCTCACATCCAGCTTAGTTAAACAGTAAACTGCTTTAGCTGAAGTCGATGATGTTACAAAATAGAAAGCAAATGAGTCTACATGAAATTACGTTTGTTTGTCTTTTCAGGAATTCATGCTAACATGACAGCTTACACTGCAATACACTAAGCACCAGCAGCTGATCTCTGTGCTGCTGTTGCATTGTGCCTCCAGGGCAGGTTTTGGAGAGGTACCTTCCATTCCTACCCTGTTCTCACACTCAATATGGTGACACAGAATGTGTCAGACAGAGTCAGGCTCCGCTATCAAGCTCCAGATAATTGTGTGGCATCATGGAGAGCAAGCACATGGAGTTTAAACTTGCCTTCACATATACGCTCAAAACCAAAATGACAGAAAAGCAGTGAAGACACTGAGTTTGCTGCCTTGAGGGAATGATAACCTTTCTTAACAGGTCCCTTGCTGAAAAGTATTTGAGGTATTTGACTGCTTTGACAATCAAGGATGTATTCTTTATGGTGCTCAGGTCTGTAATGCGTTTCGGTAATCGGATAACAACCATTTCACAGTGACTTATGTTCAAGATTTTTTATCTTAAATTATTTAATTATTTAATTTAATTGAAATTTCTAAAATTGAACACGATCAGCAAAATTGAGGAAAAGGAATTAAACAGTGGTCTTGATGGAAATTCCCTGTCACATTGTAAACAACCGGCTGTAACACAGCATTTAACAAAAAACCAAGAGTAATAGAAGAGGCTATGGGAGCCTTTGTCAAAATCAATGCATTGCAAGCCAGCCGTCTGCTTTACTGGTCAGTATAGCACCCAAACAACCAGTACAAAGCTGGAGATAATTTGATTTTAAGACATAGCTTTGATTGTTTTTTTTCAAGGCTTTTAAGGTGGCATTACAGTTAACTGACAGTATAGCTATGAAGGAATAGTGCTTTATCTAACGGACTGCATTGAATTGATGAACATTGATATTGAGGCATCCAGTTCAAAGGTATCAAAATAATACAATATTTTTGTCAATGTTTCCCAGCCCTATTTTATTTTTTGATATTTTTTTGCAATTGCTACACCATCTCAAATGAAATATTTCTTGATGGGAAAGGATTCAGTGTCTGTCATGGAGTAACTGCTTTAGTTTATAGTCCTGCCAGCATTTCGGATCCGGAGGGGCTCGCAGTAACATGCTGACACCATTTTATCCATTTAGTTGAAAATGAGAGGAGAGTGCCTCTGCAGTTTTATGATCTTATCCCACTTGGCGAGATTTCTGTCGCTCCTGGTATGTCTAATGCCCAGGGCATGGAAAATAGAAAATATGCTCTTGTGCTCTCCCTCTCTCTGTCTCTGTATGTGTGTTACAGTTACAAACACCCACACACAAAAATATTTGTCTGCACACTAAAATATTTGTGCGTGGGTGTTTGTAACCCCTGAGTGCTTGCTCTCTGCTTAAAAAAACAGCAACGCTTCTGTACTGCTGTACCTGTCATCTCCAAGCCTTTCAGCTACACGGTTTACCTCTTCCTGGTATTCCTCCCTCCTGGACTCAATGGTCCACTATGTGCAGAGTGAGTCAGCAGATCAGGAGAAGGCAGGCTTCAGGTTGAGTGCTGGCTGTGTTTAGAGTCAGAGCCAAACCTTGGCTCCCTGATGAGTGACCTGTAAAGAGGAGATGACAATCAGAGACACATAGCACCTTCAGCAGTAGGCTACAGACTGACGCAGAACATACTGAAGCCATTTTCCCCTCATGTACCACCATGCCTCCAGTGGTATTTGAAACAGAAATATTCCTGCATAAGTCACTCCAAAGGTAACCAAATTCTTACATATGACAAGTTTAGCTACATAGCAACAAAACAATATTGCCTATAGTGTTACACCAACTTTGAAGACATTTCTATGACCCTTCAAGTTGTAGTTAGTGAGTTAGGTTGTGTCTAGAGGCAGCTTTGCAGGCGGGCCTCTGGGACCTTATCTCCCAGACTTCCTTTCGAAATATTTTCTATCAACTGTATGACGTGTGGAAGTTATCTCGGTTCAACACGGTGTAAGTAAATAAAAGGTTTAAAGCTTGTAGTGAAACAAATGAAGACCATTGAGCAGAAATCAAAGTCTGGTTATTGAGTGTTTATTCTCATTGATCAATGGAGAAACGCTGTAACACATCCACCTCGGTGGCCATGCAAGAGCGCTCTAATTCACCTTCAAACAGACAGTCACAATACAGATTAAAACAAATGGTCATTCTCAAACCCCCCTCCCTGGTTTCCTTCAGAAACCCATCTTACACAAAACAAAAAGCAAAGAGTCATGTCAAGCCCTTTGGCCTAGTTGACAGGGGAAGACATAACATCTTCGAAGTCTCATCTGTTGAAGAAAATAAACTGTGTCTATGCGAAAGTTTATGGCGCCTCTGTCCCCTTATCAAGGGTTGTTTGGATAAACAGATGACCGGAGACCTTCGAGAAAGGCCTCAGAGTTTCTCTCTCAGCCAGTGCTTTATACATTCAGAAACCATAAAGTTTAAACCATAATCTAAACACACTAACCTAACAGTGTTAAATGTAATTTGCCATCACAGACGTTGGTAGATTGGCCACTCTTGCCTGTGCGATGCCTTCACATGCTCTGGTCCACATTGATAGCAGTTTAGTCTAGGATGAGCTAAGAGCCAATACATCCTTGAAGATGAGAACCATGTGGGGACATGTGCAGAGATGGAGAGGATAGAGCTGGGGAGGCAGCAGCTAGCTAACATGGCTAATGGTGCTAACACAGTCAACAATGCTAACGCAGATAGCGGGATTACTCACTGAGGCTATCGGGGAAGTGCTATGTTTTTCCGCAGTGAAGCCGATGAGCTGCTGCTGTTGCGGGCGGAGATGAGAGCCCAGCTGCTCTGAAGCTTTGCGGGTGGCTTACAGCCTGGCTATCATTTCCTGAATGTTTGTCCCGAAAAGCGACTCAGTGGAGAGAGGGGGGTTCATTACAGGGAGGACAGACTGAGTCAGAGGTGTCTGTGTCCCACCTGAGCTGCACACATTGACCAGCAAAGGTTGACACGTGATCTCAGCCGGCATCAGCTCGGTCCTCTTGTGAGTGTTTAGTTTTTTTGAATTTAGGGAGGGGAAGTCCCCCCAGACACTCAGATTGTATTACTTGGCAAAGCAACAAATACATGCACTTTCATCAGTGGGTCATATGCTCAATCACCATTGTTTTAACTCACTTTTTGACAAATAGGAACTTAGACAATTAACTACAACTTTAACATGATGAAAATCCAATATGTAAGATGACTAAAACAAAACAAAATAAGTATTTACCTTTGTAACAAAACTTTTAATTATTACAAGTCATATATTTGAAAAGATTAAAAAACACTACCTTTGCAAATCCAGCATGTATTTAAGTTGCATATTTAAGTTGTTATAGGGGTTTGGTGGAGAACAATAGCCAGGATTGCCAGCTGTTATAATCCCTCCAGTTAACTGAATATGTGCTGCCTCTGGTTTTTACTGTAAAGATGCACATCTGGAACCCCCCTGGGTTCTTCTTTACCATTTCACATATAACAACCGCCATGCAAATAGCTAATTTATTCATAGCATTAAACAAAAGGCCTCCAAAAGCTTCAAATAAACCATATAGCCATAGGGTTGCAGGGTAAAAGATAGTGCTAAAAAATTGTAGAGAGACAAAGAGGAGCAACACCAAAAGACTGTCTGTGATTACATGTCATAACACACCATACTGAAGACTGCGGGTGTCCTGCCAGAGCGTAAATCACTGACTGTGCTCCCTTGGGCTTTTCAATGGGTGACAGCTCCAGACCTCATCTCACCTACTCCACACAACTCCCCTTCTAAAACACAGTAGCCAAAATATACACAGTCTGCATAATAAATACAGAGGCAGGATGACAGTAACTGTAACCTCATATCTCTGCTGGCAGTTAATCAAAACTTCCTGCATATAATCATCACACTGGAGGAGAGGTGGATTTTTAAGGTGAACAAATGAAAATCTCTTCTGGGTTTCTCACTTGCAGAAATAATAAGACACTGATCACAAGGATACAAGTAAAGTAGTTGATTAAATATTGTTTTGAGAAAAAAAAGATTTCAGATTAAGCTTTAAAGTGCTCATATTATGTTCATTTTCAGGTTCATAATTTTATTTAGAGGTTATATCAGAATAGATTTACATGGTTTAATTTTTAAAAAACACCATATTTTTGTTGTACTGCACATTGCTGCAGCTCCTCTTTCCACCCTGTGTGTTGAGCTCTCTGTTTTATCTACAGAGTGAGGCATCTCACTTCCGTTCAGTCTTTGTTGGGAGTCGCACATGCGCAGTACCTAGGTCAGCACTACAAGCCAGTCAGAAGCAGAGTATGAGGGCGTGCCATGCTAGCAGCTAGGCGAGCATTATAACGTGTGTTACAAAGTGACGCACGCTTGTCACAGAAGTAAAGGCTGGACTACAATAGAGCTGTTTGGAGCAGTTTGTGAACAGTGTTTTCTCCGGAAAATATTAAGTCCCTTTGGGATGGACTTTGAGCTTTTTCACTTTGTAAACCTATAATGTGCACAAAATATATATATATATATAACACGATAAAAGGAAAGGGGAAAAGCCAAAAAGCGCCTTTAACACCATGCACAAACAGCCTTGGTAAGTCCAATATAGCATAGATCCTCTCCAAAAAGAGTCACAGAAATGCTCTTTTACGCAGGTATCATTACTTAAAGTAATTTCTGGTAAATTATGCCTTTGATAGCCAGCGGTGGAATGTAACTAAGTACATTTACTTACTGTACTAAAGTACAAATTTGAGGTACTTGTACTTCACAAGTCTTTTCTTTTCATGATACTACTTCTACTAACTTATATTAAAGAGAAATATTGTACTTTTTACTCCACTACATTAATCTGACAGCTTTAGTTACTAGTTACTTTACAAATTAAGACTTTTGCACACAAAACACAAGTAGTTTATAAAATACGATGTTTTGTTAAAAATGTAACTAGCCAACAATATATAGCCCTACAATTACAGCTGCAATGATCAGACAATTAAACACAGAACGTTTTGGACCATTTCTAGTTTCTAAAATGTCAGCATGTTTCTGCATCGAGTACTTTTATTTTTAATACTTTAAGTACATTTTCCTGATGATACTTACATACTTTTACTTAAGTTAAATTTTCAATGCAGGAGTTTTACTTGTAATAGTATTTTTTCAGTGTGGTATTCGCACTTTTACTTACAGTAAGTAAAAGATCTGAATACTTTTTCCACCACTGTTGATAGCAGATAGTTATAGTCCAAGAACAAAAACAGTTGTATGCTCTACTGGATAATAACATTGTACTACTGCTGGAAGACCCAAAGGTTTGATCCGCACATGCTGAAGGTTCAGCGAGAATAAATCATAGGGCAAAAGTCATTTCTGCCTTAGTGGGTCAAATTAACTACATCAAAGACTATGGTGAAGATTTTCTATTTTCCGCAGTAAGACAGATGGACACAATGCCATGAAATCCACGAGACAACAGGCTCTGAATCCCTACTTCGCCACAAACACAATAATCATTTAGTGCTGCGAGTGACAGTTCTGCTTTGTAACAGAAATGTATGTGCCCGTTTATCCTCCATCTGCGGTGGCATCTGTTTCATATTGTTCTCTCTCTCTCAGTTTGCCAGTGTTTGGCATCAACACATTTCAAATGTTATTTTTATCCAAACACAAAAGTCAGGAAGGTGGCCCATTTGCTGGGTTCTATCTGCCAATTTTAAATGACAAATTTTAATTATATTTATTAAAACTGGTAAAGTGAGGATGACTCTTATTCTCATTATTATGTGTGTGTCTCTCAAAAGAAAAGAAAAGGGAGCTCTTCATCTGTGTCAGGTGGAAGTGCATATAAAAATCACTTGTGCTAAAAGCCAGGGTCAGTGTGAACCTCATGTCTTCCATGTTCCATCTTCCACAAGGTCGGGATCCTGTCAAGTTCAATGACCCTGGTCAAGAGTCAAGATTACGGTCACAGGGCACAATGTGTTTTGGATGGATGTCCATCTGCTGGCCAAGAGGGTCACGACCACTTTAATTTGATAGCAACAGTGTGCTTCACTATGTGCAGCTCTCATACTACTACTTGCCTTGGATTGCAGTGTGGTAGGGCATGCTGTCATAAATTTAAATCCAAGACATAAAACTGTCCAATCAAGACCAATCTACTGTGTAGAGGTGTTTCTTTTCCCTTTTGCTTTTAAATGTCACTATAATTACATTTTAAAATTTACATTGTATTTAAACACTTTTTTATGGTGTACATATTTTTCTTGGGTAAAAGTAGCACATCATACCAAGGGTACTGTGTATTCAATCATAAAACCAAACTATCATTTTCTCTGATATGCTGGCAGCCCTTCACATACATTTTTGCCTTTAAGCATGGTCCAGATTGAAGAGTAATGGAGCCTAAGAAATCAAAAAGGCTGCTAGCTATGCTAAAAGAACAAGAAGTGGGATTCACCACACACCATTTCACACATACTGGACCCAGAGCAACCAGAGAATGTCAGAGGTATGTGCTATTCAGAAAAACCTGTGCATTTATACAGGCTTAACCCTAATTCAATATAGAGGGGGGCGGTGCACTGGGCCAACCATGAAATTAACTATTTCTGAGACATATCAGCTTAAAGAAACCAATGCAGCTCCACACACCTGTAAGGCCACAAATTCCAGTTGAGTTAAACCGCAGTGTAAACGTGCAGCGCATGGCAATAGTAAAATAAATATATATACTATGTTTGCTTTTTATTTCACCTGCTGACAATCCATCCTTGTGCACCCAATGCTAATGGATGATTACTTTGGCCATCTAAACCAAACTCCTGCACATTATGTCATATGTTTGGGGTGGGGATGGCGCAGCGGATATGACACAGGCCTTTGGTGTAGGAGATCCAGGTTTGATTCCCGCTGCGATGCATCAACCAATGTGTCCCTGAGCAAGACACTTAACCCATAGTTGCTCCAGAGGCGTGTGACCTCTGAGATGTAGCAATTGTAAGTTGCTTTGGATAAAAGCGTCAGCTAAATGACATGTAATGTAATGTTTAATCTTTACAAAAAATTAAGGGAATACGCAGATTTCTTAAAAAGGGTAGTAACCCTAGAAATAATATGCTGTTGTACATTTTGCTGCAACACTGGAAACTAGCCTTTTTATAATTTCCCCTCCCTTCATTTTTGGAGAGGGCCCATGCTGACTTGCTGGTAAAAATGAATTGTGACGTGAGAAAAGGATGCAAGTTTTTTTTTAAATCTGTGCTGTGGTTCAAACAAAGGCCACATCACTGCAAACTCAATAATGAATGCTCTGACATAAATAGAGCCACAGCACCAATTAACCAGAAACAGAGGAAGTAAAAGGAATGAGCCGAGCTTAGTCATATCAGCGAGGCGTAACTGCTCAGCCTTCCTCTCATCTAGCTCTGGTGTGTGTTGGTATTGTAGAACTCGGTGTTATTACACTGCAGACAGAGTAAAGAGATGTGAAGAGGTCAGTTTTAATATGCAAAGCTGTAAACCTATTTTATAGTGACTTTCATGAAGCTCTTGCTACGCTGTCACTTTATCTGCTTAGCAGCCGACAGAACACAGCTCCACCAACGACCTCTGACCTCTCTCATATTTGCTATTTGCAACCTCTTCTTTGAATTTCAAGTCCAGCTGGAGTCCAGAAGTTGAAAGCTCAGCCTTTGAAGTTGGGGGTAATTAACACATAACTCCATTTTCCTTTTTAACTAATCATGCAAACAGCTGCACCATGGTCATAGTCACACAGACTGGGCTGGCTTTATGTGACAGCATTACAAAAAAAGCTACCCATTTATGTGGCCATATCCCTGTGAATTTATAGACCCTGCTGCAATGGTGTTATTGCTTACAAAAGGTGACTAATGAGCATGAGGTGAGAAATGAAACTTGTCATTAGAGAGTGAAGAATATGAGAGGGGCAAGCTGAGAGGGTCAAGTCTTGTGTGAAAGGAAACAGGGATGATGATTGAAACTGCCAAGTAAAACTTGAGCTATGGGGTTGTGATTAAACTGAAAGGACAGACATTATGGCCCTCCCATCATTCAACACCTTGATTGCATGCCTGCCATGTCCCTGTCAGACTGACTGCTTCATCAAAGGTCTTTGTCTGGTTCGAGTACCCCATTTGGTCGTAGGACCGTCCCTGGAGACCACAGAGGACAAAAAAACTGATGCTCAGTAAAAAATGTCCAAAATGTCTATATTTCTATGAGTAATTCCATAACTGTGTGAGCTAAGGTGCGGTACTTAGTGTGACTGAAGTGCTGGTTTCTCCTCAGATGATACATTACAATGATATGATTAATGCAAACTGTCAATGCAGATTTTCAAGTAGTTCTTAAAGTGAATAAACTCATCACACAACTATGATTTAATAAAAACTGGAGTCCAAGTGTTTCATTAACATTATCAATTATAATATTGGTGCTATGCTACCAGCGTGGCTTTATAGATGGCAATGTCAGTCGGTTGGTTAGTCCACTACTTTGGCACTAACAAATGCAAACTATTGGATGGACTGCATACCTGCTAAACATCAACATGTTATCTTTGTTAGCATGCTGATGGCAGCATTGACCTTTTAAAGAAGTGACCGTTCACCCCACCTATTTTTATTTATTTTTTCCCCATTATGTTGATAGAAGAGAGACAACTCTGCGGCCGATATCTCACTGGGCAACTCACACCAAAACAATCTAGACTGATAAAATAGCACTACAGGTATTTGGTAGGTATTTTTGATTTTGGGGTTAACTGTCCCTTTAAGCACTGTGTAAACACAACTACATTTTGGATTCTGCACACAAGTAGCTTGAGAAGTTTATATTTCCAAAGGTTTCAAACTGATTTTGCTGTTGTTGATAAAAAGTTCTCCAAATTGTTTACCAGGCTGCACTCACCATTAAAGAGCAGGAGTACAAATGTTTTCCCACCGCATTATAGGCCTGAAGAGAACAGGGGTAAACTGATACAGAAATTACAGTTTTTGGTGAAGTATAAAATGGAGATTAAAAGCCCATTTTGAATCGAGTCAGGACAAATTATGTCCAAATCGCTTTTCCTCTTAGTGCTTTCAATTCCGCTTCACAAATTGGTAAAGGGTTATGGGGTGCCACATCAAAATGACAGAATAATTATGACAAGGGCTATTTCATTAGTATAAAAAAGGATTCTGAATAGAGAGGCCACAGAGGTTGTGATTGTAGCAGTTCTTATACTGTATTTCATACTGCATTCTCTCAAAATAATAGACTAGATAACAGCTTGTTTGAACATTTAAAAAAAAAATGGAGGCCATAATTTATCGTACACTTTTGGTCTATATCTTCATTCTCTTCATCGTCAGTGTTCATAAAGCTCAGACACCCCATTCTGGTCTCCACCCGGGAGGTCTGGCCCTCCCGGTGACCCCATCGTACCCCGTCAGACTAAACAATGATGCCGGGTCACCTGCTCTTGGCCCAAGACAGATGGCTGGCTCCTCTCTGCGGTCGCCAGCATGGCCAAGGTCACCTCTGCTCTCGGTGCACCTGCACCCCAAACACTCCCATCATAATCTTTATTTCTGCTATACCTAGCACACGCCATTGCACAAACCCTTCCTCCTCCCATGTTAACAGAGAAAAAAATGAACCATTTAGATTCTGCTGGTGTGTGCCACACCATGCTGATGACAGCTTCCCACCTGCAAAAAAATACTTGTGATACAACAGTGCAAATATAAAGCCACCGTGATTAAAGAAAATGTCACCGGAAGACATTTTTCGATCAGTTGATAGATCTATTTCTATAAGTCCTTACTGAAGAGCTATTCTGTTTTCACTAATCAAGACAATGACGCGAGGCTGACAAAAGATGACAACAGGATGGAAAAACAATGAAAACACACTGAAATAACGTTAAATTACGACAAATGCCTCCCTTGCATTAATCCAAATCAATGAGCACCTGAGTCATTCCACAAAATGCTCCACAGCAGACCACTGGAGATGGTGAGTAGTATTGACGAGAGGCTGTGATCCATGAGACAGGCTACCTGTCACCATCACGGGAGTCCCTCCCTCACGCATTCAATACAGCAAACCATCAGATCAATGTCCACAGACACAGTCCTCCCCCCTGCAAAACTAATTATCCAAGCATTTTATACTGCCAAGTCCCCTCCACGCTTTGTTTATGCAGGCTGCAATTAGCGAAAGGGTCAATAAAAAACTGAGGGAGGTAACGGTGAAGGAGGAACAATGACAGAAGGTGGGAGGTGGAGTCTCAGGAAAGCTGCCACTGCATAGGCAGCACCAGCAGGCAGGAGGCATGGAGACAGGGCTGAACGTGTAACCGAGCAGACTGTACACTGGCAATTTTTCATGACACAAACCAACACAAACTGTTCCTGTGAGTTTCTCACAAGTCAAGTCTGAGTGAGGTGCCAAAGTACTCTTGACTCAAAGTTCTGTAGCTTCTATTCCCCAAGTGTGATGCTGCTGGGTCTTTATATGACTTTAGCATGCACAATTAAGTTGCTGTGAATATTTATGACTGCTTTAAAGACATCCTTCCCAGTCCCCCAGGTGTCACAAAGTGGCTGTTATCAGAGTCCAGAGGAGTCTCCTGCTCGATAGCCTGCTTGTCTACTGAGAGCTGTAAATTCCTGAGCTCCACTCTGCTTCTAAAAGGTCTGGTTAAGTAGCAGAAAGCTACATTACAGCAGCAGCTTATTCTGCTATATGCCATCAATAATGCTGGATATGAATATAAATTAAGTTTTTCCACCTTTCTCAAAACGATAAGCTCTTTAACAGATGGCGAGAATAAAATAATTGTTGATAGATTGATAGAGATTTGATACACATTTTTAATGGAAGGGTGTAAATTCTACCAAAGGAAAAATCATGGAACACTTTGTCTCCCTATTTATCATTTTTAAGCAGTATACAAGCACCAAATACATGGTTTATAACACTACAATAAAAGTAGTTATACTTGTTGATAAATACATGAAACACTTATATCTGCTTACAACTACATTATAGTGTTAAACCATTTATTAATGTTTATATACTGCTAATCAGGGGGACTATCAGGGGATAGTAAAGTGATACACATAATATACAGTAACTGGATGTGAAATAGTCAATCCAAACACTAACATGAGTGTAAGTTTTGCCTTCTGTGTGCGTTTGTGAACGTGTTTAATGCATTTCTGCTTGAGTGCAACACAGCAGGGGGGAGAGAGGAAAAAGATTTAAAATTGGGCATTTTTTTCCACAGGGATATAATGATTGTTTCTGTTCACGGCAGGTCTAAGGCCTGCCATCTGTCAATAGAGCTATTTTGAGTCCATTCAAAAGCTCATCCATGTGGTTGAAATTCTGGAGGCAGATAACTGTAGGGGGATACAGATACAGATCTGCAGCAATGTCACTCCAAATCCTGATTATTATGTTCATCTGATAATTCAAAGACAGTCAGTGAACACTGTAATGCTTTTGAATGGTGACACTAACTCTAGTGGCACAGCCCATAGATTCCCATGTTAACAGTAGAGCAGTCAGTGTTTAATTTTCCTCGAGGGAGCTGCCAAGCCGGGGCCACCAGCTTGTAAAACCGAAAGACCTACAGTACACATTGCATATCTTCGTGTGCAGTCTTATCTTTAATTAAATTAAAACCATGATTTCCCTCAGCTGAAAGTTGATTTCCTCCTGGTACAATTACACTGGTCTAACGTGTGCACTGGGGTGTTTGGACACTGGCAGATGATCTTTCCAGAGAGCATTGATCCCTGACCATCGTAGCCAAGAACATTCATTACCATCAGACTGAAGCATACCAAACTCTGCAGTGCAGTCTTTCTGAAGATGCTTAACTAATATTTACCAATAACATGTGTACATTGATGCCAATGATAAGAGTTCCATCTATGACAATTAATAGTTTTAAATCATGTCATTAGAGTTAGTATTTGAGACTGCTGATGGCAAGTTCTGCTCCTTCTCTTTATGGAAATAATCAACATGCACCTACAAAATAAATAGCCTGAATCTACACAATTAAGACAAAATAATGACAACACGTTTATCTTGTATATCTTATACAGTACAAAACTGGATGTTTCAACTGAAAATGATGAGTGCTTTTAAAATGACATTTTTATCTGAGTAGTTGGTTTGAGAACTGGGGGAAGAGCCAAGTAACTACAGCACATATTATGAAGATGTAAAACACAGATATATGAATGCCAATGATTATTGAACATGCTAAACATTGTTCACTGTAATCCTGGGGAGCAGCACAAAAGCATAGTTTAAACATATTTGTTCTTTTCCAAAGACTGAAAAGAGCTTTTTACACTGGTTTCTTTTGTATGATGATCGCAAGGGTATTAAAAGCTTGCTTTCTTCTAGTGAATACATTTTTAATCTAATCTTTGTTTCCTTTCAAACATAGGGAGTAAACAGTGTGTGACTAACCTCCACTGGCCTACAGGTATGCAGACAATTAGGAAAGCCTCTCTGTTTGGTATTATTCCCTGCAGCCATTCTACTGCAGGCAGGAGAGTGGTGGTGCCTTTTAATCAGCCGCGACATAGGAAGCTCCCATGTGTGACCAAAGCCCCTGAGACAATCTAAAATGAGTCAAGAAAAACAAGTTAGCCCCGATCTTTGTTTTGCTTCTCTTATTTCGTAGCCTTTCTCCAATTGCTCTGTGGCATTAAGTTGGCAAATCTAGCCTCAGTGCTATCTCCAGACAGCAGCCATGGAAGCGAGAGCCAAAGTGTGGAAAACAAGATCCTGACTCAAACATCCTTGGAAAAGAGCCTTATCAAATGCCAGGTATGCTTCAGATGCCTCAAATAGGTTAAACAACATAAAATAAACTGCCATACAAGTGGTTCAGACATCTGTGAGCAACTATCTTTACCTCCATCTATTTATCCCTGCTGATTCACATTCAGATCATAGGTGAAAGGCAGGTAAACAACCTGTACAGATCACAGAGACAACACATTCTATTTTCTTTCCTGTCTATAAGGAAAAGTGCTGTATTTTTTCACATTTGGTAAGGATTCACCCCCTCAAATTGGGTTCCCTAGAGCAAATAACAGTAATAGTCAGGGTTTCTTTCTTTAATTTGTTTTGGAATCAAAACAAAGGTTCCCCAACTTAAACAGTTTCCTGACATCCTCGGCACAACAGAAGGAAGCGTCCTCCTCCCCTTATCTTAGAGGAAGACACTCTTTGTTCTGAACACAGTGGTGAGAATCTGTGACAACATCAAAGAGTTGCAGAGCTTTTCTCCAAACCGGAGTGCTAATGAGAGACGACCATCCTGCACGAGTGCGATTACAGCAGCTTCATTAAGGGGTGAACTGATATTGTGCGCTGAGCTCTGAAACGGCTGCCTTTGGGAGCTTGTCTCCTACTCAGAACTCACACTCACTGAAGATCAGGTCTGTCAGCGATGAGTGACTGGGTTAAATACTTTTGATCTTGTAAAAAAACAAAAAAACAAGAGTGGTTTCTACTGCAAAAACTTAAGATATGGCAAGCATGTTAAAAGAAGATCACATGTAAAATCAGTATCCAACTAAGGCTGGCAGAAACTTCCCTACTCTGGTGCAAATTCTCCTCAGGGTGAAACTCAAAACAGAGAGAAAGGGGAAAAACAAAAGGGACTCCGTTAGCATTACATGTCACAAAACATGAGCTCAACAAATCACCAGAAAACAGTTTATTTCCTCCTCAGTCTTCAGCAGCCATGCATCACATCCACTGTATTTACAGCCTGGCCACCCGCACTGATATTATGGATTATTCTGCAAAATTGGTTTTGGTAATTTATCGTGGTTTATGGTAAGATTAATTGCTTGACCTTTTTGGCCGTGTGTGTGTGTGTGTGTGTGTGTGTGTGTGTGTGTGTGTGTGTGTGTGTGTGTGTGTGTGTGTGTGTGTGTGTGTGTGTGTGTGTGTGTGTGTGTGTGTGTGTGTGTGTGTGTGTGTGTGAGAAAGGGATGAAAACTGGAAATATTAATTTTGCTAAATTGTGCAATCTCAACAATTCTAATCACAAAAGAAAAAACAGAATCTATAAAATAGTTACTCATTTACTAGATGAGTGATCAGCTGATCACATGCACTGACCCATATTACCTGCAAAACAGCCTTTCAGCACAATCAATTAGTGACAATAGATCTGACCCCACCTTTTTGATATACAAACCACTATCTCCTCCCCCTCCTCTAAATGGGGGTGAATGATTCAAGCTTTCCTCTACTTCTCCACCCTCATTCCATCTTGCTATAATTATTTGAGTTGCATTAGGTCTCCCATTAAAATTAGCAATGTTTTATGGTAATTCCTTTTGAAAAACGCTGTTGTTGAGGGAGATAATTATCTTGATTATTCAGCCTCTCATACCCAAGATGCATAGGGCACAGCCTCCTGTTTGCTTGGGGCCGTTCTTACCCACAAGTGGAAATAATTGAAATGTGGCAGATGTTTAATTTTTGCCATTTTAAATAGTAGATCGTAATGAAGAGTGTATCATTCTAACATTACCAAGTATGATAATGAGATACAGTATTTCATACAGGCTGAGAGTAATTATTTTCTTAGTAATTTAAATGTAGAACTAGTGAAATGTTTATCAAGTTCATGATTCATCACACCGAGGGAAACCCTGAATTAATTCCAGCTTGCTGCAGAGCAAAAAAAAAATAAAAAAGGGATTCTAGTCAGTGATTCTTCCTTTTATGAGGACACATTCAGGACTGACAACTGACACATTCAGCAACATACTGTACAGAAAATGTAAATCCCAAATATTACAGCAGAGAAGAGCACAAAATACACAACATATATGATGATGTATGATATGTGCAATACCAAGGTAAAAAGATGGATCAGTGGCCACTTTTGACTTTCAGTAGGACACCAAAGGGAAACATGCTGACTGATATGATCTGAAATTCTCTCAGTAACAAGGGTAGGCACAAGGGCACTGGTCTTAAAAGGACATCATCTATTATTCATCTGAAGATTTTATGAATTAACAATGAGATAATCTCACCATATATGTTTTACATCATAAACAGGAAAACCACTATTATCACTAATACCGTCTTATTTTCTTGCACAATTATAATTATATACAGACAAGTGTATGCTGCAAAGCTATATTAAGATTTGATTGAAATGGAAAATCTTGTCAGATCTTGTTAGTAGTTAGTTGTTGTTAGTTAGTAATTTAAAATTAGAGATTATTTGTACAATTGATTGTAATTCTGAAGGTGGCAGTAAGCCTACGGTATCTTTGTAAATGACCAAAACTACAACAAAACTCCAGTCCTCAGAGGCAACAGTAACAAGCATCACACATTGAAAAGGTGAAGTTTGACTATATTCTACAATTTTCTTTTTGCCAACAAAACCTATGAAAAGACAAAAAACAATAATGAATTGATCCTCCTAACAAGTGTTGCCTGTGTAGACAAAGCTTGATTACACGTTATTCCTCTGTCCCACAGACCTCCACGGTTGTTCAAAACCTAAAAAATACATTAGTGAGTCAGTGTTGTACCAATAGGTTTCTTCATTAGAATGAACATGGGCATTGTAGTTTATTTTGAGTCAATACTATAACCACTGTCCTGCTGCTAAAACAATACTAGCACTCCCAATGTGTTAATCCGCTGCTGAAAATAGTCCCCAAGAAGTACACAATTCACTCATTTGCGTGTGCTGAAAACTACAATGCCCACCTGTTGTGGGAAATTGTTTAGCCTTCTATAAAAATTAAAATATATTTGTGACCTGTATTTAAGGTTTACGTTGCTAGAAAGAATAAATGCTTGGGGCCAATAAAAGGACTGTGACAGATAAACGCATGGATTTGTTGACAATAACAGAAAGATATAATATCACCATCATTATTTTTTAAGACCAGATAGGAACTGGCCATCATACACCTTCATACTTTAGGTCACTAATAAGACAGACATTCTCATCTTCATATTAATTAGCATGAAAGGACCCCACAAAGGTGTCCATCTGTCTTTGTGCTTGTGAGGGCAGATGTCTCTCACCCTATGGTCCACCTCTCACCGTCTGAGCCTCCCTCCTCTGAAGAAGGTCTTTTAATTAAAACATTGTAGTAGGACTGTACCATGTGTGTAACACCCCTTCTTCCCAGCATCAAGCCGAAGTGGATGCACAGGGCCTGCCGGGCCAGAGATGTGATAAGACTAGACATGAAACAAGTACTTCACTGCGGGGTGGAGCGTGGACATGGAGAAATGGCTGGTCCAGCTGACCCTCCCTTAGTACCAAGTGCCAAGCAAACATTTAGTGCACAGGCAAACAAACAATATTTAACAAATTCACTAAAGCTGAATAAAAATGTAATTATGAAAGCTCATAGTGAACGAGTCAAGTACAGAATGTGATTTAGGGCAAATCTAAATGACTGTAGAGCAGATTTCTGTAGAACTTGTCAGCGCTGTTGGCTTGTCAGCCAGAAGAATTACAATATCCATTTTTTATGGTCATTTCAAACAGAGAGCGACAGCCACATGTAAATTCAGCCCCCTGAATCAGTCAGAGAAATGGCCTTAGTGCACTTTGTACGCTCATTGGTGTAAATGTTTATAACAAGCTATCTATGTAGTTATTATGTCACATCATTATCATCATGGATTTCAATTAGAGCTGTAATCAAGGTCTTATTAGACACGTCCAAGTAAATTTCACAACCTGGTTCAGTTGGCCACTGTAAAAACAGATGATTCTGTATGTAACTGAATAAACTATAGCTTTCATTAGGCCTCAGTAATCTAGCACACCAAATACGTAAACTGGAACATATACCAGCATTAGTTTGGTTGGTGTGGTTAAACTCTGATAAAGGCAGACACTCTCACTTAGTAAGCATATCCACAATCTGAGCCAACCATTTTCCTACTAAACAGTTTAAGAAGTGTATTTGTAGTAGAGAAGGATTAACATTTGCATGTAATTGCTCAAATGCAAATTGTGTAGATAACTTGCACATATGTGTAGGTGTTACAGAGCAAGTGTATTTGGGACAAGATTTGTATGCAGGTTTTTCCCTGGAGAATGCAATTACAGACCAATTTACACCCCCTCATTTTTCTATGCTGCATTTATCTTTAGCAAAGTGTACTTGGGTTGAAACGAAGCATGGCAATGGTCTCCGTTTATGAACACTATCAAAACACACTGGAATTGTCTGCCATATGCTCCACCATGCTCAGGTTGCCCATCAAAATGACTTCAAATTAGAGAGAATTCATCCCTCGTGTTCCTATTTGATTTGGGCTTTCACTCTAAATCCACTTAGCTTCAACAGATCACTGCTAATTGGTGTTTTTTTCTTGCCAGGATGGCTGCCACATTGCTGGAGCCTCTCTCATTTCTTGTTTGTTTTAATGTCTACAAGACATGCTTCTGTTCAGTTGTTAACATGCACGCACAATACTATGTTTAACACTGCGGCCCATGGAATTGTTCTCCACTAATGCGTCTTTGGATGAGTAACTGAAGAGCGAGGGTAAAGCTCCCGAAGTAGTAATATGTCTACAAACACCCTTTAACAATGCCTGATGAATATTCAGTTATCTTGCCCAGGCAGGAAATCCCCATCAGCCATTTTACAAAAGTATAGCACATAATTATGCCACCTCTAAAATGGGGATCTAACGCCCAGTCTTGTCTGATGGCCCCCAGCTTTTAATTAACTAAATTACTGCATACTTCTCCCACCATTGATTACTGCTATGGGGATTGATTATTTCCACACAAACACACATGCACAGAACTGCTGCAGGTGTGAAAACTAGTTCTAATGAGAAGTGTTTAAATGTTAAGAAATTAAGACAAAATGAAAGTGAAATGTAGACATTGTGCAGTCTCCAGGTTTCATCCTACTTTTGACCTCATTTGCAAATGAAACGTAGTACAGTTTTTGCTAGTGAGGGTATACCGGTAAATGTCCTCTAAGCACAGACAGAGGACAGATGTCTGGCTATAACCACAGTCTTAGCCCTGGATTACTGTGGGGTGACACTAGAGCTGGGCAATATATCAATATCGTGATACGAGACTAGATATCGTCTTAGATTTTGGATATCGTAATATGGCATAAGTGTTGTCTTTTCCTGGTTTTAAAGGCTGCATTACAGTAAAGTGATGTCATTTTTGAACTTACCAGACTGTTGTAACTGTTCTATTATTTGCCTTTAACCACTTAATCATTATATCCACATTACTGATTATGTATCAAAAATCTCATTGTGTAAATATTTTGTAAAAGCACCAGTGCAATAGTCAACACTATAATATCGTTGCCGTATCAATATCGAGGTATTTGGTCAAAAATATCGTCATATTTGATTTTCTCCATATCGCCCAGCCCTAGGTGACACAGAACCACAGCACAGATTACCAGTTTATGACTGCAGCAATAGGGAGGAAAGCACATTTACCCCACCTATGCCACTATTTTACCTGACGTGAGTTGTTGCATCAATAGTCCTTTATAAAGATGGACATTTTGAGAGGTTAAATTGAGTAAGACTGGATGGAAAATTGCAGGCAATGTTTTGCCTCCCAGTGCAGGCTTAGGAACGTGTGGTGTGAGCGTGATCATTCTGCAGCAATTTCTCGGAGTAACTAATCAGACTGGTTCTTGTTTCAGTCTCACCTTAAGGTCCTTTGCTGAGTAATAGATCTCAGCCTTCAACCACACCTTATTTGAAAGGTAATGATTAAAAGGCACTTAATCAAATAGTCAAACTCTGCTTGCCGTTACAGATTTAGGGTTTGACAAAGACAAATGTCAAGAGAACATATTTTATCAAGATAATATACGAAGCACATGTACAAAAAAGGACTGAATTAGATGGTTGTAATTGTATGCAGGCATATTCCCATTAACTGCACGGTTTACAAGAACTCACATCATCATACAATATGAGACTAAGCCTGAGGCTTCCTCTGAGCAAGTTGCAGGGCTTATGCTCTCTGAATTACTTTAACCTCATAACCACACTGAAAGGAGGGTTTTAAGACAAGCCCACATCATTCAAAACTTGTAGGCCAATTTAAATACATACATGTGCAGGCACAAACATCTTTTCTGCACCTGTAAAACTCCCATGGACCGTGAACCTATTGACTTTGCTTTTCTCTAGCATCAGAGGACAGACACATCAGCTGGTGACATGGGTCCAGATGCTTGCTGACCATTATTATTTTCAACAGAGCAAATGTTGCAGCTGTATGCATATGGCACCTTTTGTGACATTCACAAAAGATGAATTGCAATCTCTCCACCACACTGACATTCAACAACATGGGCTCCATGTTATGATTCTCTCTCCCCCCCCCCCCCCCCTCCCTCCCTCCCTCCCTCCCTCTTGGGCCCTTGGAGAGATGGTACAGGCAGCGGCAGCCCTGCTGTCAGACTGCCATAGCAGCATCTCTCTCCCTCTCTCAGCCCATGGGGTACAGTTGACAACACATGATCCTCAGAGCCAGCTCGAGCACAGCAAGAGAGCCTTCAGCTAGTGCTGACATATTCCAGGGCCCATTTCAACAGATGGAGTTTTTACAGGTACCGTTTGGGGTAAAATACTTTGCTTGGGGGTACAGCATCTGGTCCATCACAAATTGGATGAGTACCCTGCCTACTCCCCCTCCACCTAACATCTTCAACCTCTATCACCTCACCCTTCCTTGCCTCTCTTTCCCCATTAGGTAGTAGATGGGTATTGTCCATCTGAATAAACACAACATCCTTGTAAATAAAAAAAAGCCCTGCTGTGGAGAATACGCAGTGCTGGTGAAGCATTACTGAGTTGATTCATTTTTAGATAGTTTCAGTTCATAATTTCTGCCAATACAAACCCACTAAACATCAAGCACTGCATCAACAGATACAATTCAGTTCCATTCAAATGTTTTTCTTCTCTGCTCGGCTAAGGTCTGTGACATGACAGCGTTAAATCTCATTTCTGCAGCAACTTGAGCCTTGTGGACTACTCCAAGTCTCCATCACTCACACTGCGCTCAATAACCTTGGACTCATATTTCTCTGGCGGTGATTTAACAACTTGCAAAATTACATTGCGGTTGGTTGAGCCTGTGTTGATGTTGATCTCTCTACTCTTTACTGTCCTGTGATCGGTCAGTCTACTCCTGTCATTTCTCATGAGTGACGCCATGACACATGAGCAACGCCCAATTGGCCATTCATCTCCCTGTTAAATTGTATGTGCCATACCGGGTCCAGATCAGAGGAGCAAGGTGAACTATGAGAACTATGAAAACTGCAGCAGATGAATTACAGCCATCAAGGAGTTCCTCTTAAGTTGTGGTACCAGGCATCATGCTAAAGCCTGACAGACTGTAAAAAGAAATTTACACTGTGGTTAGATTAGCGAGCTGCTTAAACCTGTTAGACACAAAATACCACAAAATTGTCATTGTGTATGTAGGAACTGATGTAAATACTGATCTAAAGCATAAAAAGGCACTAGAAGAAGACTCGACAAAAAACAGACTTACTATTGCAGGCTACCTTTCACACTCCTTTGTTTCATATGTCACAGGACAGTGCATAAAAACACAATTGGAGAGGGAGAAAAAAAATCAATATTTGAAGAGTCTCAGTCTGTGCATTTTAAGTAGTCTATGAGAGAAAAAGCATGCATATTCCACTATGTCTGAATTATTAACAATTGTATGATTTGTCTCAGTATTGCTGAAGTATAATGTCAGGAATGTAAGAGGCCAAAAGCAACATTAACTGTTGGCAATAACATTTATTTAAAGTCTCAGTGAGTGGCGTTCATTCAGTGGTAATTCATATGCATTTGTTATGAAATGTAAATACATTTTAGAACAACTAGGGGCTGTGACTGTATGTTCTGGACTACTTTAAGATATTTAACATGAGCATACAAGCTGAAATGAACACATTTAAAAGTGTATTGGTACTCTTGTTTATCTTAGGGCAACACTAAATGTAAGCAATTCTTGGAGCATTCCTTCCAATTGATATCCCCAGTGACTTCTTATTTATTTACTCATACTAATCATAATTCAGTCCACACCACTATGGTAATTACTACATACTGCACATTGAAGGTAATTAATTCTCTGAAAATGTGGTGCAGTGCTAGAATACATGAACATACACATTGCATAAGTACTGTATGCCTGCAATGATACACATTTACACTGCACCATGCTGTGTGAGAGTACAGCGGTGAAGTATCCCAAGTATGAAGGAAATCATTGTCACCATAACTAGCTTCATTAGCACCTTTATTTTACAAAAATGTAATTTTACTATGATGACTCATTGAAAAATGCATTAACATTATGTCTAAAACCACACAGGAATTAAAAAAAAAACAACTGAATATCCCTTCTCACTTACTACAACATGAATAGTGTCATGTTATTTTGAGATTTCTACTGTAGGAGTGAATTTGATCTTGCAGGCAGGATGAAAAGAGGAGGGCTGACAGAGTAGGCAGAGATATTCCTTATTATAAGTCATGAGGGTACTTATGAATTTAAATTGGTCTTAAATAGGAATATATGGCATCCTACAACAAAGACATTCCTGACGCTACTGCAAAATGTTCTTTTTTTTTCCTTCGTCACATCTGATGAAGATAGGATAGGCAGCGCCCACAACAAGATTAACGCTGATATGACGGCAAGACAATCATGGCAGACAAATGGCCAGTAATTCAATCAGTGGTGCAGGACATGTCATGTCAGCCAGCCTATTGACTCTGACAGGTTGCACGAGGTGCTGGCAGACCTATATTGACCCGGGGCACACAAAGTGCTGATGCATCATTGTGTAAATTACAATGAGACTGGTCTCCTTCACCTTTGACCAACAGCTTCAAAAGCTTCAAAAGAGAAGAAACTCAGTGCACCAACTCTTAAGTAAATGATTGTAATTGTATAATATTTGGTGCCACATCGACATCCATCTGGAATAGCCTATTTTAAAAAAAAAAATGGTAGTCATGCATTATTTTAGTTTGTCAATGGTAACTACAACAAAAATTAAATGTACACGAAATACAACACAAAATCAATCTGCACAATGGCCTATAAGAACTGTTCTGGTATGTGGATTATTATTTTTTATTTAAATGACAAATATCTCATCTAAATTTCCTGGGTCTAACAGTGTGGGCTCATTTATCCAAAACAATAACTAATGCTACAATGGATACTACGCCACAGAAATCCCTGTACATTTAAGCAAGAACATATTTGTCTCAAAATATTGGGATGAAAAACAACATCTCTTATATCCCTTCAGTTCCCATTCCCATCACAGCTCAGATGCACGCATAGCCACACCAGATCCAGATGCCATTCATTAAATAATTAACGTCCGGCTGAGATGAACTTTGATTTAATTGATCTGGGCAAGCCTAGGGATGGGTACCGAACCCCAGTATTAAATGGGACCCAGGGGTAAATTATGAAAGACCGGAGCATCGTTAAGCTCCGACATTATCAGTTTTGCTATAGGTACTGGAGGACATAAAAAGCAATAATAATTTCATCACAACTCCAATTTCGTTTCAATTTACGACATTAGTCTACGATGCATTTTTGCTATTCTCAATACAAAAGAAAGATCTCTCCCTCTCTCTCTCTCTCTCTCTCTGAACCCGTGTGCGATGGGTGGAGGCAGCTGAGTGCTCACTCACACACGTTGCTGCACGTGCACATGTACACACACGAAAACCTATTTTAGCGATGACGGAGAGAACTAAACATTCAAAAGTGTGGTTACACTTTACTATAATCGATGCTGACAAATAAACCTTGTTGCCACAAGTGCAACAAGTATTTTGCATGTAAGGGCGGAAACACGAGTAATCTTTCAAAACATTTAAGTAAAGTCCATCATATAGGTTTTCAACCATCTAGCTAGTTCATCTATCGTTGCCCCAGGTATGTATGTTGTATGCTAGCAGCCTGGAGCCCACACACGGAGTTAAGTAAGTTATACGACAACATGAGTTAATGATTACAAGTAACTATTAGCCAGCTGATTGCTATGGGCGCGTTCATAAATTCAATCTGAAATGGTCAGAAAGTGTAATGGTAGTGAGCTGCAAGAGGCCCTGACTTCTGCCAGAGAAGGCAAAAGAACAGCTAAGAACTGTTAGGCCTTTTGCAAGTCTCACCCGAGTCAAATAACGATAGGTTTAAAAAAAAAAAAAAATATTTTACATTTCTATAATGTGCTCAAAACAATGTTTTTGTAGTTGGCTACAATGTTACTAATGTTAATTGATATACACAAAATATGAGAAAATAAAGCAGCATCAATTCTGTAAATTTGTTTCTTTTTTCCTTAAAATAAAAGTACCGATAAGAATACTGTTAAAGTACCTTTTCGATAAGCAGTATCTGTAAGAGTAGTAATACCGTTAAAATCTTAACGATACCCATCCCTAGGCAAGCCTGGTGGAGAACAACTGATGGGCCACAATGTTTGGATTCGATTCAAAACTGCAAGAGAATCAGTGTGTCTGGAGGATTTATTGAACACATTACAGCAGCAAGCAGAAACAAGCACCTCTCACCAGCATGACTGATACCATTACAGAACAAGTTTTAGGTAATTACTGTTCAAACAAAGTGATGTTCGAACAAAGTGATGGACAGAGTAAACAATGTTAATAAATGCCTACATCCATCTGCCTTGATGTGCATAAAACACAGCGTCATTCAGACTATTCATTTTACTGCCACCTAAGCCCTGTTGGTAATTGAAACAGGTTTTGTCCAATTCTTTTCTCTTTTTCTGCAGCACAGCTGAGTCTGATATGCATAGGTGTCCAAAAGGGATGCTCATCTGACATCAGTGTGTGTCTGTATATGAAGGGGAAATGGAGGGTGGGGCTCAATCATGGAGAACTCTATCCGCTTTTTTTTAAAACCTTTGTTTAAAGGGTTTATCAGAATAAAGACAAAATGGAAACTAAAAAAAAAAAAAGATAAAGGTACCAGAAGTGACAGACTGTACAATAAGTGGGGGCACATGAAAATGGGTGATGGTAGGAGGCGATACCTGTGCCATGACACCTCAGCTGCACAGCTTGTATGAGGCAGGTGTTGCCAGCCTCAGGGGTTGGACCGTCTTTCACCTTACTGTATTTGATATTATTCCACCGCCCAATGCATGCAGAATAACACAGACACCGTGCACACAAACATGGGCAAACAACTGTGCACACAAAGAACAGAGAGGTGGATAGGGGGTGGAGACACAGGCAAGGCAAGTAAAAGAAGGAACAGCACACAAAAAAGATGCTGCTGCTGCTTGTGTAAATTGGCTGTTGCTGCCTCCTCTTTGCCAGATTAACTCCACAGGGCAAGGAAGAGGAGGAGGGAGGGAACGAGTGCAAGTGGGGGGCTGGGTTCTGTCCTTTCATCAAAGGGCCTTTCTTTCTCCCTTCTTTCTTTGTGTGTGTGAGGGAGTGCCAACTCCAGAGTAGGCAATTCATTCTGTGATTGCATGTCAAGAAGTAAAAGCTACATCATCTATGCTGGAAATCACACCTGACAGTATTAACAAGCTTTGCCCAAAGTCTTGAACAACATTATGCATCAATCACACACTTCTCCACATTCACAATTTTGCTTAAATGTAGTGCAACAATAACAGGCTGCAGAATGTGTATGGAAGTCAACCTAGTGGATGCGTTTAAAGCAAAGACAGAGCACTGGAATAATAATGAATTATATGCATTATCCTCATCTCCCATTATTCTAATTCCAGCTCCTGTGTCCTGTGTCTGGGTGTGCTGTTTTCAGGCCCTACAGCCAGGATGTTTTAATCTCTTGTGCCTGGCCTGAGGCCATGAGGTCGACCCTCAACCCTGAGAGACAGGTTTGCTGACACTCCTCTGCTCCCTATTGTGAGGCTGTCACATCCCTCTCTCAAATCCCCAGCCCACTTCTGTCATCTGCCCTCCCCTGAGTGGGTGTAATTACATTAAGGAGTCAATCTGTGCTCAAACTTCCTCTACCCACATCTCCATCCCACTGCATATCTTAGTATTAGCTTTTCCATAATCCTTACCTGGGGCAATAATGATGACCTGTGTCCAAAGGGCCACCCCCCCATTAGCTCCAAGACTTCGCTCACCTCTTCAAGATGTAATAGCTCGCTCCTGAAAAAGAAAAGGCAATTATTGACCATTTGGCTTGCTACTGTATGCAGGGCACGACGGCCTGCGCTTCACTCGCATTTGCAACTAAAAATAGATGTGTGCAAACTGTAAAATGTATTTAGGAGCACGTGTGAATAACCTAACGTTGAGGTGTTTTCACCCTTGCTGTTTTTTTTTGCAGATGCAGCAGCCAGTAGCTCTCAAGAACTTTGCTACATTTGTTGTCTTTTGTGCCTTTGTTACTGGAGCACATACGTGTGTTCCAGAGGAAATGTAACCACACTGTGGAAGCTTTCGGCTCGCCATTATACAACCCCATTACATGTCTGTGTGGAGTTTTGAAAAGTGTAACCACCCTTGTGACCACTTTATCAACATTGCCCTGACTCACTGACTTGAACAAGGTGCAGAGACGACCTAGTCCTGCTCCGTCACCACCAAATCTCTGCTGCACGTAACAGCAGCAGTAAAACTGTATTGCACACTGATGGTTAAACCGTGGTTCACACATGTTCAGGAGCAGTCTGTTACACCACCACTGTATTCAACATCACTGACAACGGATCAATAGAACATGCATTTCAAAATACAGTAGAAAACATTACACTTCATAAGGTTATGTATTCATAACGAGGATCTCTCTCTTTCTCTCCTGTGAAGAAAAGTTATGACAAAGGTAGGTTTAAGTGGACGTCAATGAAATATCTGAATATTAATCTCACTGTAAAAGACAAGTTAAAGGCAAAAGATGGTGTAGCCACGCTAGATAAATTATGTCTTATTCAATCCGGAGGGGTTGAAGTTCACCATCTTAATCTGATTTGGGAATATTCACTCAGCTTGATAATTGCTTTAGCACCAAACCTGTGGTTGTAATTACATCACTTGGTTAATATCAGCATTTGGCTACTGTTAATCTAATGCTGTATGAAGTGGGTGAGCATTGCTCTAAAGTTGTCTAAATTGAGTTACAGGCTATCGTTTTCAGCAAATTCGCCCAGATTTCCACAGCTCTAAATGAATGATTTGCTGGTGTGCAAAGTCCCAGAGGATATCAGAGCCTGATAAAACATGAAACTACACTGACAAAAGAATTGCCACATCACAATGGAGTGTGTAGCATTAATGAGCTACTTATCTTTGCTTCATTATAGTGGAGCAACTCATCAGAAAGATATAAAGAATACACTTGTTACATACTGTAATATATTATAATAAAAGGTTAAAGTTATTTGACACTACAGCATTACTACTCATTTTTCATATGGGTTACAATAAAACATTTGACAATAAATTGGAATTCTATTCATTCCTACATTTTTTTATGCAGCTTTGATGTTTACGGGGTTATTGTAGTTCTCTCATTTGTCACTATTGAGACTTAAGTTATGTTACAATATGATAAAACAGTAAAATTGTTTCTTCCACAAGTGAAATGTAAAGCAAGGGTAGCTGAGGAAATACTGCTGTAACAACTTCCACTTGTATGAATTATCTCATGAATGATCAAAGTGTTGCAAACCCATGTTAAATCATGTACAACCATACTAAATAATTCTCAATAAGTCTTTGATTAGGGAGGAGAGATAAGTACAGTGTATTTGAACCATCTCTAGTACCTCACATTGCTAATGCGGAGAAAGAAAGAAAGGAAAGCAGTTCCAGCGCAAAGCTAAGGCACCATCCCTCTCTTTTCCTTATTCATATACTTTAAAAAAACATGTATCCATCCTCTGTCTTTGCAGAGTAAAAACAATGAATTTTGCAGCTTTCTCTCCAAAGACAAAAGCGCCAGGTTTGTGAAGAAGGTTGGCATTGCCGTGCCCCGCAGAATCCACTCCAGACCCCCCGCAAGGAACCTCGTCTGAAGTTACTCTGAGAAAGGAGGAAATGACTGCCTGCCTCATTGAGACCCTGCTACTCCATATTCATGTGTGGATTTGGTGGGGAAAGACTCACTCTTCAAACACGGAAAAAAAGTTGAACTCAGAGCACCTCCTTTTCTGGATATGGGGGCCTGTTTGAAGTGTGCAGTGGTGCACTGTCATGAAAAAAAATACAAAATAGCAATCACAACACTGTGTTCTCTTTTGAGGTGCAGAGAATTAGTCCCCCTGTAGTTAGCCTCCCATTTCCACAGAAAGAAAAAAAAAAAAACTTCAGAGCATTTGAAGAATCAGTGCTACATACACTCAAAATTATAACCGCAACACTTTTGTTTTTGCCCCCATTTTTTATGAGCTGAACTCAAAGTGTTGCGGTTATCATTTTGTTGAGTGTATTTTGTGTGTGTGATTTTAATCATAGTGACAATGCTTTTATATAACCATCCATTAATTATGTGATCAAGGTGTGCAAATGGCACGCAAAGATTTGTATTTGGCATCTGTTTATATTTACATTACATTGTATGGTATACTTCCAAATTTTGTGGAATGTGCATTACAACATTAACCTTGCCTGAGAGAAGTTAACTATACTGTAGTCGTTACATGCAGCATAGTAAATAATTAATTCTTCAAAGTTCCCTAAACAAAACTACATATCCACGATGCTGGATGTGCATGTTGACATACTGAGGAACTTGGGTTACACGGTCATATCATAATCGAAGGCTGTGTTCGAACAACAAAAGCACTGCATCAATAAGATTAACACAAGAGGCTACTTTGATTTTGGTGCCTTGCTACAGATAACGGTAGTGGCCAGTGGTCTCCTTGAAAGAGAATGAGTGTGTTTTTAACGCAGTGCTATTGTTGGTCTGACCGTGGCCCGAGGACACACACGGCATGTCCATGTGTATCACGAACCAAAGTCATAAAGGTTGCTATTTAAGAATACTACAGATGGTTAGGTCTTTTAAACAGGCAAACATTTGTATGCGTTTCCTGGCCATGTATGGCTTTGTCAGAGAGGACGAGAGAGGATGGGGATGGCTGCCAACAGTCAAAATGCCCTCAGTGCAGAGTCCAGCTGCTGATTGTGTCATTTAAATGGGTTTTGCTTTTACACCACCATTCTTTCCAGAGAGAGAAAGAGAGAGACGCTGTCATAAATATATCTTGTACCTATTCATGTTCAGATCACTGTTCAAAAACTATTCCATTTGGTAAATAAATATAGAAACTAGCCATTTAACCTGCAACAACCATCCACTTTCTACATTATTAGATCCAATTATATTGTAGTTCTGCAGACTCCGACCATCATACTCAAAACATCTCAAGGCGACCAATCAATGTAATGGTTTAACAAAAGACACATCTCTGCATACCAAACGTGGGTATGGAAACGTGGTGTAGGAGCCAAAAAAGCAGTTTTTGTTTATATTTAAATTATTTTAAGACTTCCCATATTTTGGTTATAGTTCTGATCCACAGATTTTGATTGACAGCCAGGCCACTGATTGGCAAATCGGCCACACTATAGTAATTGTGGGTGTGGTATAATTGATAAAGGCAAGTTGGAAACACGTGTGGAGTTTTTTTTTTTTGGAAGTCCTAGCTTTAGTTGAGACCAAACACAGTTTAACCACATCTAGTCATCCCGTTTCATCTTATTTGACATCATTTAAGAAACCATCAGTGTTTATTTCCCCTGATTCACACACAAGCAACATTAGCTTACAACGTTTTGGTAGGATCATAAAGATGTATTTCTATAGGTAGGATATTTGTGTTTAATTATTATCTTCAAACAACGACCGCATGCCTGGATCAACAACAAAGGAACAAAGGTGCGTTAAAACCGCTCTATTGCTGGGGCAGTGGCTATAATTTTGAAATGGAATAGCCACCACAATGTGGTCTCTTTTTTTCAAAGTGAAAAGATGTCAGCTTTTCTTCGCCATGCTGAGAGATCGGAGTTTTCTAAGGGTCCAAGTCTTGTGCAGCTGTGCATGAGTGCCTGTCAACATCTCAGCCAAAATAAACTGTCTGCATGTTACTGCATCCGGCCTTGTCACACGAGATGTTTGAGGCTGTTAACACTAGCCTACTACACAAATGCAGAGTAACATAAGACCCAATCAAATCTGCAGAACAAGCAACTATCCAAGAACCCGGTGGTTCTCCTCAACAATTGTTTGTCTTCTTCTGCTGGTTGTTATCGTGTTACCTTCTCTATCAGAGCATTTGGAGGTTTTATGGTAATGTGATTTATATGGGCTTGTGGCATGTTAATGATGCCAGGGAGCCTAGCCTGCCATCAATATTCATGAACAACTGTGTTTGGGGAGCTGTGGATACGGGAGGAGGAGGAGGAGGGACTGCCACACGTCCGCCAAAAGTCTCCCGAGCACAAAGTGTGGATGGTGAAGCTACTGAAGCCTCGAGTTCACATGCCTGTAGGCATTGGCCCACCTGTTCATCCAGACTAGTCACATTCCCAGAGAGAAGATCAATGTTTATGAATGAACAAAGAAACAACATGCTGAGGTCTGGATATTCAACGTGCAACTGCCAAACTCTAACCTTACAAAGTGGCTACTTGTACAGGAAACAAGCTAACAGGTTTTAACACCTGACAGTATCTATCGGTATATTTGATTAAAAATAAAACGGCACTAAATTCCAGGATTTTTTTAAAACAATTATAATTATTTAGATGGACCCCGGCAGTTAATCAGAAGGCGTTCTCGTCACAAGATCTGGTTTATTGTACAATACAGTGAACAGTGAAGCAAACTGCATGTGGATATAAGATCTTCTGTTCCTGTTAGATTTATTTTGTTTATTAGTATTCTGTAAATAGTAAAAACTGAAAGTGATAAGCAATAATTAGAGTAATGAAAATAATAAATAACAACCACTGCCAGGGTTGCAACTGAAATAACAGGCTAAAACAACAACAGTTTATGGAAAGCACAAGTTCAATCATGGTCATCTTGTGCCTGACTGATGGGGAAGTGATACTGATGGCGTTGTGATTTACGCATTTACAGTGTCGGATATTTTTTTGCCAGCTTTCCAGGGCATGTTGATCTTGCTTCGTAGTACAAGCCTCAGGAAGCGCTTCCGCTCAATGGGTAGCACAACAAAAGCGCAACCAGAGAGTCAGAGATGTGGTGCATTTGCACAATTTTATTAACCAGAGGGGGGAAAAAATACACACGTTTTGACATAACCAAGTAGATAGATTATTTGACAATTACCTCTGGTCCACTCTGTAAGGCAAGACCCTGGAAAATGTTCAAAACAGGCAGTCAGGCCCTTAACTGCATTGACTGAAGAAAGTAAAGAACTCAATCAAATAAAAAGTCCCAAACCCACAATTGTACGCAACATGTTTGGTGTGTGATGTCGCCACAAAGTGCTGTCCCATTCCTTTTTATACCATTTCAAACCCTTGCTGCCTCTCTACTCAACCACTTACCAGGTGACATCAATTCAGCCCGTGAGGGTTCAGGGTTTAGGCTTTAGGGTGAAGATTGGGATTGGGCCAATATAAAGCCTGAAAGCTTTCCATCAGCCAACTGGGATGACATCACCCGACTGCATCTCATGGCAACTGATTGGCCAAACAGGGATTACTGCATTATTCCATGTTCAAAATCAGCATGGTAAACACATTTGTCAAATTGATGGGTTCCCCTGGATCTGCACTTTAATTGTCAGAACTCCAATGTAATTGTAAAACACTGATATTACGCATATTAATATTTAAATACTTAACTGAGGTCTGGCATCAATTTTAAACCGCCATTCATTATCATTTATATCAATAGAGAATGCATTAGGATTTCACGTCCTATTAGCGATCATGACCTAATCAATGAGCTGTGCCTTAAAACAGCTGACGGCTAATTACGAGGGCAGCTCTGTGTGCCATGCCATTCAGGTAACCAGTGGTAATTAAAGAGGAGGAAGAAATATCTGTTGAAGGTTTTTCATTGCGCACAAAGGCAGTGCAGAGTGAATTGCATGGATACTTCAGGGTGAGGCCTAATTTGCTCCTGAACAAATCAATAAAAACACTTCATCTCAGTTTCTTTGGAACAACATATACTAAAACACAATGAACATTACCTTGGGGAAATTTTGCACCAGAAAAAATCTCTCTGCTGCCATTTTGAACAATGTCTTCCTTCTTCATTTGGAATGAAAGAGGCTAAGCGTTGCCAAGGACATTAGGTTTTGTTCTATCCTCAGAGGGGTTTCCATCCAGTTTCATTACGGTTACAAGAACCTTAGTCAAATTATTTTCTTGTTCTATAGTACAAAATTAAAAACATGCACTTTGTTGTAAAATAGTACTTGTTATATGACAGCTAACCAAATAGTTATACATTCTGACACTAATCATAAAAAGGAGGCTTGTCACTAGGCACCTGATTTTAATACTTTTGCTTTGAATACTTTGAAAGCTGCATAACTATACAAGCTCCTCCTAACTCCTGTAGAACAAAAATCAGCCATGAATCTTTTGATATCAAAGATCTTTGCACACAAGCGTAATAGGTTATTTATCACTTCAGAAGAACTCAGTATACTACCAGAAGGATAAAAAGACATGAAATTCTACAATTGCACAAATTTAAGTTTCCTCCTAATCTCTGTCCCTCTCCTCCCAAAGTCCATACTGTGTTTCAACAGTCCTGCTTATTACTGCAGTGATGAGAGGTCCTTCACTCATGGTGTGAGATGGCATATGTGTATCTGACAGGTCAAAGAGGTCATACTTTAAAGTGAACTAGATGAAAGCTGGAGTTGTGAGTTCAGGCAGCCATGAGACGATGATGTTGACATGAAGCGACTGGTCGTGGTCATACGTATCGAGCTGTGGACGAGGGTCATCATGCTTAAGTGTCAGCAAATGGGGGGGGGGGGGGTCAGTTGAGAAGGCCATATCTCATCGTGGCAGTATACACGTCTATTTCAACACAGTGGACCACAAACCAGACACAAGGAAGAATGATTCAGTCTATCAGTAATTCAGAGAACACATTTATTCTCCACCTTCTTTTGGCTATGAATGAATAGCAGTAAAAGGGGGGGGGGCTGTGCCAGCCTGCCAACCAACTCAAAAATAGGCAAACAGCAGGACACACGCTTCCTGCCAGACAATCCACCATCACGGCAACTGTTGCCGCTGCGCAGAGCTGCCAGCCTACTTTTGATTAGAGAGTGTCTTGGATGTGATTGGCTACAGTATGAATGGTGAGGCAAAGAAGGGTCTTAAATATTGTGTAATTAACCTCTTCACTTGCACATACTGTATTCCACTTCATACATCACAACTACTGACAGCCTCCTGTCAGCAACCTGCACCAATCAAGCTCTAATCTGGGAGACAAGAGGGAATACAAAGACTGTGTTTGGGCTGTCACCAAAGTGGTGCGTCTGAAACTGTCTGATGAGACAATTAACTGTATCTCAGTGTTGACAATGAAGGGGCCCTTCACTGTTGCAATTGAAAAGCTCAAGGAAGAAAAAAAAAAAACACCTCACAGCTATAATCATCATCCTCTACACGTGTAAATGAAAACAGCACACATAATCAAAAAGGTGTGAGTGAGGGGCAGACGAAAGCATGATGATGGAACAAGGCTTTGTCTGACTGGTGGATTAAGCCAGAGGTTGGACCATGACAGTTAGATTATGTTGTTTAGTCACTGTGAAATCATAAAACAGTGAATGCTATGTTAATGGTACCACACTAAGGTGGTACAGTGAGAAAAATACAAAAGTGGGCGGAACATAATCAAAATATATACCATCATTACTGCAAACTACTCATTACACTGCAAGAACTTGCACTTTCACTTTGAAAAGAGAAAACATACAGTGCTGCAAAGATCTCCATTCACATACAAAATATGCAATTACGTTCACATAGTGTGTGATTTAGTGTTTCGACAAGGCTATGTGAAGTTATCATATAGATACAAGAACAGTGAGTTGCACTTATCTGCCAATTTGTTATACACATTTTCTGCTGTTTGAGGGCTGCACACAACACTACAATTTGGTATTGCCAATTCCAAAGTAAGCAAACAAATCAAAAAGGAGCTTATTGTGTTAATATACTACTTTAGATGGATTTCTCACACTTGAAAGTTGTTTTCACAAAGGTAGAAAGCATGGTCCAATGCATAAGACTTTCTGAGAAAGCAATCACAGCCCTGAAAAATCAAACGCCCCTCTTCAACAAGATACACAAAATTATTCTTCCTGGTTAAAAGAGAAAGACACACAATTCCAATGAGGACGAGAATCCAATTTATCTTACCAGTAGCCATAGCAGAGACCTGAATTCACATTAGCCTTGCATTTTATGAGTCACTGTTCATCCGAGGAAAGATGGAAAGTGCAATGCTCTTACAATTTAAAGATGTACTGAGCTACCCAACAAAAGGGACAGGATGCAAGAAAAAATACTTGCCAATCATAGTGAACTGAATGTGATGTTATCCAAGCAGAAAGATGCATTACAATAAAATGTCCTGCAATCTGCTGATGAAAGTATCCCTCACACAGGCTGTTAAAATGCAATCCCCAGGGGGTAATCTTTCTGAGAAATATGCTGATATATACGATTTCATTTAAATATGAACGATTTCAGTGTGTAAGACATGTTACATATTTAACATGTCACAGTTGATTCCATTTAGCCACATTTTAACCACACTGTCAACCATCCCATTCTGACCTTACATTACATATCTTGGTGCATAGTTTGTTCATTTGACCCCTGATCTGCAGAGAGCACAAAGGTACCAGATTAAACAGAGTAAAGCCCGTAGGGCACGAGCCTTTTTCCTGGTGTCCTTGGGCTACGTGTCGGCTCAGTGGAGAGGGGAACCACCCTGTAGCCCCCAGTTCTGCTGTCCAGATGGCTGCTGCTGGGAGCCAGCTAAGAGCGTGCCTGATGGCCACTAAAACTTAAATGTAGAGAGAGCTGTCGGTTATGAAGAAACGTCTTCAGACAGACTAATTAAAAAAGGGTTTTTTTCATCACGCCTGCCCATCTGTTAAGAGAGCACAACCTGATGGAATGGCTGGCTGTTCAGTTTCACTGTGCAATTAACAGCAATATCTCAGTGAGCACTTTTTCTGGAATTAAATGATTTAGCTTCTTCTATGAGAATAATTATTTTTTGAATGGTCAATGATCTCCTGAGTGCAATTTGCAGATCTTTATCAAAGCTGAAACCTTAAAATACTAAAAACAAAAGACCTGCATAGGAGAACACCAAGTAATTAACCTGACTATAGTGTACTGCAACCTACCCAACAACTGTTGTAATCAAGGACTTTACACTGTAATTTCTTTGTTCAATTGTGTAGACTAAAAAAATAAAAAAGAATCATGAATATTCATTGCACATTAGCTTTTCACATCAGTATTCTAAAAGCTTTTAAAAAACAGTGTTTCTAAACAAAGCCTTTATGTAAATCAGAAGTTATCTACAAACAATCTGGACCAAGGGACTACAAGACCACTGACAGAACAAGGTCAGTAGTTGGGCCGAGAAAGTAGTTCTCATCCTTCTTTGACAAGGTCAGTGCATCATTTACTGACCAAACATAAATCTATGAATAACTATCATTTTGAAGGATAAAAGATGTAGAGCTTTATCCTGGCCAAAAGATAAACATCCACCTCTCCTGACTCTTTCCTCCTCCAGCACTTTGACTACACAATAGGATGACACTGCCAGTTCACTGACAGACTGCATCAGAGCCAGGCTGTGTGGGTGCGCATATTTATCACCTAGACACTCATTACCGTACCTTTCCAGCTTGCAGATCAACACACAACAAGCTGTTTGTACCAAGAGGCCCGAAAAGTGAAGACAATGCGAAAGTGCCTTAAACCTGCATTTTATCTAATTTTCACATACCGCTACACCAGTGCATAGCTGCGAAGAGTGCTATGGTTGAGGCAAGCTCTAACTGATTTGAGAAGGGGACCCCTGTTAACTGTATACCCTTCTCTCATGGTCAAAACTTTCACACAACCATTAATAACCCACAACTACCTCTCTTGAACAGGGTAAAACACAATGGCACACAACAACCAATCTGTAACACTAATAGCTGTACATTTACAAATGTACACCACCAAACAGCATGCTGGGTAACATTATAGCTGCTAGCTAGCCAGGCAGCATAACAGTATGTTAACAGCTGGGAAAGACTAGGTCGCCACTGCCCATTTTAGAACAGAAAAGAGAGGATGAAAAAAGAGGGACTGGAGATACACCAGAAGAAACTGCCCAAGAGAGGAGTTTTCTGCTGTTATTTTTTTTAAAGATTGTTTGGGGGCTTTTCCCTTTATTTGAAAGTGGATAGACATGAAAGGGGGAGAGAGATGGGGGATGACACGCAGGAAAAGGCAGCAGGTCAGATTTGAACCCTGTGCCACTGCAGGACTGGACTCCACCAACATGGGGCGAACGCTCTTGCTGGGTGAGCTAGAGGCCATCCCAAGCTTACTGCTGTTCTGAAGTATTTTGGTTTTAAAAAATCCGACATAATTAGCCACTGTTGTTGCCTGTCGTGCTAACTAAAGCAACGTTTCTCCGTCACCTTAAGTAAGCAGTGGAGAAACATTACAAATACAATAACAGTTCACCTATGTTCCCTCTACAGACAGTCGAGAAAGATGTGTTTCAATCACGAAGGAATGGAAGCTGACTGAAGAAAAAAAATGGCTGTAGTTACTGACAATGCTTCGAATATGGCTGTAGCTGTTGAGCTGACTGGATATGAACACATCAGGTGTGTTGCGCACATAATTAAAATTAAAACTGACAGCCGTCGCTCGACTACGTCACAAAGTTCGGAGGTTTTCCGTCTTTTTCCACAGAAGCGCCATAGCCGCGGATGCGCTGAAGAGAAACCAGAAAATGCTGCAGCTTCCACAACACAAGCACAATACTGATGTTGTCTCCTGGAACAGCGCCTACAAGATGCTCGCCAGGTTTCTCGAGCAGCAGCCTGCTATCTGCACTACCCTCTTATCTCCTGAGATAAGTTATTGATCATGCATGCTGATAAAATAATACAATTCTGATTTGTTTCTATATCATATTTCATTTTAATGAAGAGGTTGTGAATGAAGCCTAATATATGAAGTTATGACTTCTAATTAAAGTCCTATGCTTCTCTGTTAAAGCTTAGGTATGCTGGATTTTAATGACTGGGAATGTGACTTGTATAAAAATGTAAATTGGTCATTACATTTGATATATAAGCTTTAACGCAAGAATAGCAACATAGCACCTTGACTAAATGTCACAGATTTGTATTTACAGTTTCATTCATAAAACCTAAATTCAGGGTTTTAATGAAAGTTCTATTATGCCCTGTTTTGACATTAAAGATGAGGAATGTGACAACAGGATATACCCTCCTGTTTTTACCTCTTATGAGTTTCTCCTAATGTCAGCAATTAATGTGAGGGTATGAGACAGACATCTCAAATGCTGAAGAAATTGTCCAATCTCCCGAGCCAATGATTGTGGCCACACATGTGCGAGGGGAAGAGCCCAACAATTTCTGTCATTGCTCCGCTTCATGCCCAACTTTTGAACAAGACAGTCTGCACCACGGAGGATTCCCCTCTTGTCAAAGAGATAAAAAGCACCATCAATCAAGACCTGTCAAAAAGATATGACTCTACACACGAGAAAGACTGCCTATACATCTCATCAGCCATGGACCCCAGGTTCAAATCACTGCACTTCCTTCCGCCAGCAGATATGCAGGAGACGTATGCCAAAGTGGTGTCAAAGGCTGCTGCTTTCAAAGGTAATAACATCTTAAGAACAGTAGTAGGTCATGTGAATTTTTGTGTTGATGTGTCCTCTAGGAATCCACATGAAAAACTCACGTATACATTTTTTAAATCCATAGAGATTCCTTGATGTGTGAACATGTTTTTAGATAACAATGAAAATGTGTGCTACTGCTCATTTTCTACAGGATGATGCCAATTTGGAAGGGAGAACTGCTGATGAGGAAGGAAATGATGAGCAGAGGGCTGCTGAATTGCCTGACACCAGTGAGGATGGGAACCATCCTTCCAGTGTCCACACACCCAAGAAGAGGAAATCTGCACTTGCTGACCTCCTTGGACAGACATTTAAGACCAGAGCCCCCTTGGTGTCAGCTACTTCCATAGCTGAAAAGGAGGTCAGACAATACCAAGAAGCTTCACCGCTACCACTGACAGATGATCCACTCGCATGGTGGAAATCTCAGGCATCATGCTACCCACTACTTGCGAAGCTGGCACAAAGATACCTGTGTGTCCCAGGGACCAGTGTATCTGCTGAAAGGATCTTTTCCACTGCCGGTGACACAATCACCATTCAGAGAAGTATGCTGACCTCTGAGCATGCCGATCAGTTGCTGTTCCTGAAGAAGAACGTGCATATTTGAGGATGAATTCTTGCAAAGCAACGTCACACGCGTGTAAAACAAAAAGGTTGGGTTTAGGAAAAGAACATTGGGGAAGGCTTTAGTAAAACTAAAAAAATGACAAAAACACGACGGCTGACAAACGTCACACGCTTAGGAAAACAATAAACGGTTGGGGTTAGGAAAGAACATTGGGGAAGGCTTTATAAAAAAAATAAAAAAGACAATTGACAAACACCACACACCGGATGCAATCCCAACTCTCCCGGGTGAAAGTCCTGAGTTTTACCCATCCGCTACCCCAACCAACTTCCTCACACGGACTTTTGTCCTTACATCCTTTCATACTACTCGCTATGGCTATGCAATAGCAAGATAATGTAGGTCAATGGACGCTAAACGCCCTGGAAAAACACGCAAAAAGAGAGCATGCGTCTTATCATGCAAATAATGCCATACGAATTGCCGTGTCATATATACGCCATTTCAGGAGATCAGTCTGTAATATCAACAAACAGCTACTCAAGAGACGAGGTCGGAACACTACTTTCAGTTTGCAAAATAAAAAATTGTTTACATTCTGCAACCGTTTCATGCATTCTGCTTCCGCTATAATGTATAATTTTGTGTGACCAAGCAAAATGTTTTTATATTATATGTACTCCTGACAGTAGAATAAGCCATTATTAACCTATAAAGGCCCAGTCATGCAAAAGTAAAAAAAGAATGTGATATACTGTGAAACTGCCAGAATCTTGGAAAATACTATGATACACATTTTTGGTCACACCTCCCAGCACTAATTGAAACCATACACAACACTGACTTAAGATGCATCATCCTCCCCAGCTCTGCCCTTTGGTCCAAATATGGTCACTTCTGGCTCCAAAATACCAAGATGGCGACGGGCAAAATGCAAACTCCTGGCTTCAAAACGGCAATCCATAAACCAATGGGTGACATCACTGATGCTACGCCCATCATTTTTACAGCCTATGGTTTAAACTCATGACCCACATTCTGCTCCTCATTACCAGCTAAACCAGATGGGCTGGATGAGGACTCACGGAGTTCAGTAATGGTAATACAAGGGAGATGATTCACATTACCAGTATGGTGAATTGTTAGCCCTATAGTAACTACTTCCTTCCAACTCATTGTATAATAGCAATGCTTGCTATTTCCCTAGCCTCTCTCGTCCTGACGCTTGCTAAATTACACACAGTAAACAAGGTTAAATCTTCAGTGATAGATCATTTCAAGTTATCTCTGAAAGGCTAATTAATTCACTTTTACATTATGGATTGCGTTGGTTTGATTTACTGCTTGTAGCGTTATCTCAGCTCAGTGGCATGTTGTCGGACTTGTATGGCCACCCATCCTGAATTTACAGTGCATATGGGGGAAAGCCTTCAGGACAACACCTCTTAAACAGTTTGTCTTGGTGCAAAACTCCTCACGCATGCAATATGTCCTGAGTATGGAGATGTCAATGGTTACGACCCCCCTGAAGCACGACCACGGAGGCTGTGTGTGTGTGTGTGTGTGTGTGTGTGTGTGTGTGTGTGTGTGTGTGTGTGTGTGTGTGTGTGTGTGTGTGTGTGTGTGTGTGTGTGTCTTACATCTTGCCTAGCCTCTGATAATTTAAGGCGCCAGCTTGTTTTAATTACTGAGAATAAGTGGCAGCATTTGGTCAGGTTTATGGGTCTTCTTCAAAGTGCAAGCTTGGTTTAGACCAACCAATCTGTGGGACTGCAGAGCTGTAAATCCAAATGTGAGCAACTACTTCCACTAACAATGCCCAGGGCAGATGCAGGCAGCCTAACAGAGGCGGACAGAAAGAAGCTATTTGACATTCAGTCTGACTGAAGACGTCATCTAAAATGATGAATACCAAAAGGAATTAAAAAGTCTAAATGCATGCAATATTATTTGAGAGATCTGGACTCCACATTTGTAGGAAGTGTTAAAGTTAACTCTTCTCTGCGCTGACTCGGTTTGACAAGAGAAACCATTTTTTACAGTACAGACGTTGGAATGTCAGCAGACGATAATGGAAACAAAAGAAGTCAAGACGTGAAGAAAGGGAAATGTATCAAATGAGAATTGGAGTCGATTGGGATTGCTTTTGGATAAAAACTCTCAGTGAGTACAGTTCCAACACAGGGTCACTGCTGGGTTGGGGTGATTGGTGACAGAGGACTCCTGACTTTTCAGTGAACTCATTTCTATTCTCATATAACACCCAACTCCCTGCTAATGATAAGAGCCCTGAGGCAAAGGAGGCTGGGACACACGGGGCTGACTGAGCTCAGAAGCCATCAGACGTCTGCAGCAGCCCTGGACAACTGTTTCCACTCAGACACCGACTTCCTAAGAGCAGCGAGGTACAGTCTGAGCCAAACAGGATCTTGAACGATTTGTCAAAAGCATTGTGCTGTCTGCCAAATCACTACAGGCTGAAGACTAACTGAATACTAATTAAAAAAAGAATACAATTTCCTACAGAATCGTGTGTAGCTGCACATTTGATTCCTCTGTACGGTAAAAACTGCCTGGGACGGTCTTCACAAGGTGTCAAAGAGGCCAAAACCACTGAGCCTGAAGAGCAAAAAAACAAAATCACCCAAAGAATTAGATTTCAAACAGTGACCAGCTGGTCTTGCAAGTCAGCCAAATTAACCTCTTATGCTTTTGATCAAAACAGAATTAACCAGGAGGGGGCAAGATGTTATTGCACAGCAGGGTTCATGTTCTAGCTGAACACAGTCGCACATCTACAGTATAATACTAAACAGGATTCCATGCATCACACTGAGCAAAAGGCCCTCCTGATACAGAGTGTAATTAATCACTCTGGACCTGCACCTTTCTTTTTTATATATATATATATATATATATATATCTCAAACTCAACACTTAATTTAGCTACTGTTGCTTCAAGAATCAGAAACTACTGTATATTCTCCCACAAGGAGCACAATATCGTCCACAAAATTTAGGCTAAATAAGTTTGGGAGTTTGTGAGATTTAGTTTTTGAAACACTACTAATTTCAACCTGCATACTGGATCCAGCAATCCGTGGAAACCTTGAAAAAACTGCTACAAAATGCACATGCAAAGATATAAAATTACATAATGGTAATGTAACAACAAAAAATAGCCATACTTGACTGGCAGCCACTATTACCTCTTTCCCGTACAAGTTATTCGTAATTAAATTGTTTCAATGTAATGTGTTAGGCCTACTGCGTGGGCAGACAGGTGTTTTCAATTATGGCTGATTACACCTCTGCGCAGTTGGACAGAGCTATGCTATAGCTAGGAATTGCACGAGGACTCCAAACCAAACTCAGTAACGTTACCAATATCAATGATGAGAATGTGTAAGCTAGCTAGCTTGTCAGTTCAACCACATTAAAAACATTGTCACACGTACTTCTAGTGGCATCTAGCTGTGCAAAATAATGGCTGGAGGTTGGTTTTGTTTTCCGATATTTATCTGACATCTGTCGCTAACGTTACCCCAGTACGATAGTGGTGAATAAGTTGTTCTGATGTACCAACACTGACATATTACATTAGCAAAATTCAAATGCGACATTTATTTTCCGAGACAACTTCCCCGTTACTCTGGTTAATCCACAGAAGACGCTGAGAACAGTATTTTTCTAATTTAGGTCTCTTACTGGGAATATATGTCCATTATGTCCTTAGGTGCATCAGGAGAATCTATCAACAGTCTGACACGCCCACAGTGATGAGAGGTCATATCAGGCAAATTAAGAGACACCTGTGGTGGTGGTAGTGGTCATATACACATATTATGTCTATGGTAGTGGTGGTGTAACAGTTTGCGTTAAAGGCCCTAATATTGGCATTTCTCCAGATTTCCATAGCCTAGCCTCGGTTTGCAGTGGTGTGGAAACAAACAATCCTATGACTGAAGAATATGTGACCGAGGGAAAAACATTTAACTCTGAATCATTAGTTAGAAGAAACATTTTATTCACAGGTACTGTAAAAGTAAAACACAAGCTGCCGTATCGTACATTTATACACAGGATTTGAAAATCCTATACAAAATCAAAGATATTCGAAAATATGAGTTTTGATATGAAATATGACCTCACATATAATCATTTCTTGGAAAAAAGCTCTTGGTTTGGTAATAGTTATTTAATTCATGAGCCTAACCCCACATTAGTGAAAACTGAAGTTATTGTAAAAAATTTGAATGATAAAAATGGAGTAGAAATCATTCTTAAAAAATGATTAAAAAATCTCATGCAGCATCTTCAGAGAGGGCCTGAGAGAGTACATCTTTGTAAAAGAAAGAAAAAAACTAAGTCATATTTGTCACAGATATAGAAATCAAACATACCAAAATACAACAAAGCCAGTTTGTTTTTCATAACAATCATTTTTACTGATCATCTTTGTTCTCTGTGTCAGCCGTTTGATTTATAACAAGCACATTATAGCAGCTACAAAGAGCTGATATCATGATTGATTTTCCTAAACAATGTCCCGATCATTTCCTCTTATTCACTGCATAATTTCACAGGAAACTAACAATTCTTGAGTCATTGTTTGAGACACTGGATCAACTTTGTTAATTTGCCTATTAAAAAAAAATTAAAATCTAAATATAACGGGACAAAAGAGGCCAAACTGTGTTGCTGCCCTTTAGTCAGCATTGAGGTTCTTACAGTAGTTGCAGTAAATGTATTGGAATGCATAGAGCCGAGGCTTGGTAGCGCTTGAAAAAGTATTGTATAGGAGGCCTGTAGTCTTGTGCAATCTCATCTGTGCCTCTTTGTTTTACAGAGTATAAATGGCACCTAGTCAAAGCCCAATTGGAGAAAAACTGGGCTCATGGATTAGCACTGCTATCAGTGTAACCATTCATCATGCTATCCTCAATGGTTAGTGTAGAGAAGGTTAAGTCTCTCAGGGTTGCTTGACCATATACTGTATTGAGGCACCAGAGAGAATGGCTGAATCAAGAATAATCACTCACTATCCATCACAGTGGCCCTCTGATTGATATGTTTTGGCGTAATCGCTCATTTTCAGTAAGATAAACACAGGCAAGCACAGCTTGAATAAGCCCTCCATCCCCCAACATAACTGCTGCTCTACCTTAGTGCATCCACTGAGACCCATTTTGATCAAGGCAACTGGAGGGAAAAACATTCACTCAACCCTGCTGGCTTTCACAGGCCAGCTGGTAGGCGATGAGTGACAACAGCAAATGCAGTCCTTGATGATATAACATAGTCCAGTTTGAAAAGCTAGAAAACTACAGAACCAGAGAGTTAACATAAGGCGCAAGAGGCTGAATGAACATGGATAAAATGCTGACTGAGGTTTGAAACAAGAGAAAAGGCAAAGTCTGGGAGCGCAATAACATTAGCTTATTGCTTTTTCTTTTTTCCTCTTTATTTTTTTTCCTTTAAAAAAGGATATTTGTACACACCACATAATCATATAAATACACTATACAATGCAATATAAAATATTTTTCTTAAAAGCAATATGTTCAGGGTTTGCTTAGGTATGCTTAAGATACCTGCACCATATGAAAAATAATGACTCAAAATAAAACAATACAAAAGGCACTTCCAGGTGTTGTTCATTGACTCTTGAGTAGATGATGGCCACTGCCTTGCCATGACAGGCAACAACAATTGTGCTCGCGTTTCATTTCTCTGCCATTAAAAAATGTTCTGGTCAGCGAGGCACTGTAGCTCGTTGTTTTCATGCAAAGATCCACTCTTATGTCATCTCTGTCACTTGTTCTCCATTCCAGTGATATCAATAGATACATTTCATCATCCTTTGTTTTCTCACTTCCTCATTTCTCTACCTCAACTTTCTTTTGTCCTCAGACTTCTACTTCACGCAGTCCCTCTTGAGCACCAGATTTTGGCATGCTGATGTCAAAGCAGGTCACCATCATGACACGGGACTTGCATAGATTGACACAGAACTCCAGTTCCTCTGTGGCCTGTGCCAAAGCCTCCAGATACTCCAGAGACTCTTTATCCAAATTCTGGTCCACCTCAACTGTTGAAAGGGGGGGAAATAATGTTTGGTTACATGGTTTGATATCTTTTAAAATGTAGATATCAACTTAAAGTAAAATAACATTTAGCAGTCACTTACACTCTCCCATCCACTTGCTGGGGTCCATCATTAGTCGGGCCTTGGTGTCTTCCAGCTCCTCTAACAACACCTCATACTTTGCCCTCAGTTCCTTCACTTGCTGTTGCCTTCTCTCCAGCATCTTCAGTTTACTGTTGAAATAAAGCAGGCCCTGAGAGAACAAGGGATAGTATTAATTACAGTTGTTGAAAGTAAAAAATCCCCAAAGTTCAAACTGGCACCGCATTTAGTAAGAAAACTACCAGTAAAAGTATTTTTTTGGGGGGGTTTCCCTTTATTAGATAGTGACAATGACAATAGTGGATAGGCAGGAAAGGGGGAGACGACACACATCAAAGGGCAGCAGGTCAGGTTCGAACCTGCACCGCTGCAAAGGACTCAACCTACATGGGGCACACGCTCTTACTGGGTGAGCTAGAGGACGCCCCGTAAAAGTAATTCTTAAGCTACCATATTACTATGTCATGTTTTAGAACCCAGCCCCCAAAGAGTATACCGTACTGTACTGTAAGCTACTGTATACTGAACAATAAAGTAGCCAATACAATAATAAAAAAAAGAAAACTTAGTCTAAGAAGCTGAGCTGTGCTGTAAATGTGGGAAATGTTCAGGTTTTATGATCTAAAAAATTATGTTTCCTTCATTGTGGGCTGATTTATGATTATGGTTATGAAATGACTGTCATACAGCCTGTGCTGCTAATAATGAAACCTCATCATCAATAAAATTATCTCACCTTGTCAACGTCCTGGAATGGTAGCTGAAGACAAGATTGGGGAAAACAGATAAAACAAGTTAGCATGTTCAACAGACATAATATTATATGAATAGCATATAGTAACAGTATGTGAACAGTATGTCATTTCGGAATAATGAGGGACAGTCACAGAAAAACAATTTTGTCATTCAGGAAGTGATGGCTGGAAAAATTAGAGTTCATTTTTTCATAATTGAAAGTAAATCAAACCCCATCTAGCTGATTTAGTATCTTCTCTTAACAAATCCCTGTCTGGCTGCGGCAAATTTGTGCGAGCAGTTAATGATCCACAGAAGAGGAGTCAGCTATTAAAAGCGGTCAGGCGTGATGAGTACTAGCGGTGAGCTGATTTGAGCTGGTGTTGGGCACCCCTGCATTCATCACACATTCCCTGACCAATCTTCTCACACTATCTTCCTTTTCATTCTTACTCCCCCCGCACACATCACCATCGTCAGCAGTAAGCTGAGTCATCACTCATATCCAAACCAATTAACCCTCGTCAGTATTTGCCTCCTGAACTCTTGACATTCCCGAGGAACGCTGCCAAAATACCACGCTCTGGGAATCTGGACGCAGACATTTAAACTCCGGGATTTGCCACTGAGCTGACTGAAGGTCAGACGTCTGAGACATATTATTACTGTCTTGTTCTTTAAAAAGAAACTGGGAAGAAGGGAGCTAAGACATTCCCACAACGCAAGTCAATCTGACACATCTTGAGCGTGCATTGCATTAGTGTCGCACATGCAAAATATGGCTGAGGCTCAGCAAGAGGCATTCACAAGACCTTAACCCAGACGTAACATTATCTTAAACAAGTTCAGCAAGATGTACCACCATGTAGAACAAGTCGGGAGAGACCCTATGCTCACCTCTGTGGTTTCCTCCTGACGCCGCCTCTGGAGCCGCTCTACATCATCAATCTCATACACCTTGATCTCAAAAGACTCCTTCAGAGGTCCTGACATAGGAGGCAAGTCCACCCACTGGCCTGCTGTGCCCACCTTCTTCCCAAGGGAAGAGGAGTCTGGCAGGGGTGCCGGGATGAGCCGTCGTCTCTGGAAGCCTATAAAGTCATGCATACAGTCAGACAGGCACCATGGTAACATAAAGTAATAGTGTTTGCTGGGATTTGTGAGAAAATATGTATGAGTCTCACACTCAGATGTAAAGTGATGCAAGGCTTTATATGGGCCGGCAGAGTTGCGGTGATTGAATATTTATAAGGGTTTCAAAAGGTTGGTTTAATGCACATGAATTCCAATGGTTATATATACTGAGCTACAAAAACCTGAACCAGGTCACTGCTGCTCCTGTTCAACCAATCTTATCTGATCATCACACATTTGAGGTTGTCTTGTTTGAAACATTCATTATCATTTTCCCATATATGTATGAATAATGTATTCTGCTGATTCAGGAGGAGAGAAAATCCAATGATACCCCAATTTGTGAATGTAATAAGAATGGATTCATAAAGTTAGAACCCCTATATGGCTAATATCCTAGGAGAGGGCATATATTTCTGGATATGTGCAGCTTCACAGGCAAGCACTGTTTGTTAGATCTCACACTGCTATTACTAATATGATGTGTGTGAATATTACCTGTAACTGCACTGGTACGTGTAAAACCCCCAAATCCAAATGAGTTTCTCACCATTTGCTCTCTTCTTGGGATACTTGGAGCTCCTTGTTCTGCCTGAAGATGACATGCCGCTCTCACTCATGGAGTCATGGGCAGAGGAGGCGCTGCCTGTGGCTTCGCTGTCACGGATCATGCTTTCATATCCACTGCTGCCACCACTGTGGTAGAACAGGGCTGTGCGGCCCATAGCTGGAGGCATCTCCCCGCTCAGCACACTACTGTTGTCACTGCCATGGCCGCTGCTGTAGCGTTGAGGCCGCCTGGGTGCTGTGATTTTGCTGTACGGAGAAGGCAGCATGGCTATGGGGGATTTATCATCACTCACGTTCACCCCGCTGTCATTCCCGCTGTCTGAATCTCCTGAACCTCTCATGTGTTTGCCTGATATGGTGCCTGTTGCCAGTTCGCTCACACGGCTGTTGGCAGCCCTCATGGCCTGCTTCGTGCCCATGATAGTTCCTCTCCCAGGCTTACTGCTGACCGCAGCAGTGGCTCGAGGAGTTGATGTCCGTCCTGATGGTGGGAGGTTGGCATTGGTATTTCTGGTCACAGGGGTGGCCAAAGATTTGGTAGAGGAGCTTAGGCCCTTGGAGTTGTTGATTGACAGTGAGCGTGCCTTACTACCATTGACTGCTCCTAATGCTCTGGGATTTACAGAAGCTTTTAGTTGACCAGGTTTGCCAATACTTCCTCCACTTGATGGGGATGATGGACATGTAGCTATAGGAGAGCTGGATGAATTAGGAATACCAAATCTAGGAATGGACTTGCTGGATTTGCTCCCAAGACTTGCCCCGCTATTCTCTCTACTAAGCGCAGCTCTGGAACCCGATAAGGACAGGCTTTCACACCTTTCCAGGGACATTTGACTGCCATAATGCTGCCCAGCCTCTCCTCTCGGCCCTCTGGCCTTCAAGCTGGAGGTAACTTTGGCTGTGTTGAGGCTGGAGGTTTTGAAACTGTCCACTCTGTGACGTACCTCAAGCTCATCCTCTGATACAGCAGCCCTTGCTCCAAAGGCCCTTCCTGCTTCCCCATATGCTGACTTTAAGGCACTTTGGGGCAGCAGGATCTTAGTCTTCTGGTCAAGACTGGACTTTCTCACTGGAGGGGGGGGAGGTGAGGTGCAACCAGGTTTAGGGAGATTGCTCGCTTTCTGTGAGCTAGCCTTGTTGTTTTTCCCCAGGGATGAGTATTTAAGGCTTGTGGTAGATGCAATAATATCTTGGGTCCCCTTGTAGTCTGTGGAGGAATGGATGACGGGTACTGTTCCCAGGGTGGTGGCACCTCGTCTCAGCTGAGGCATTTTGCTTGGTGGATTCTTACTGGCTGACTTCTCACAGCCATCGACCACCCTCTGGGATGAGGTAGACCCCTGTACCTTGGGTGGGCGAGGTACACTGTTGCTGTTGTTGGATGTTTTGCTATAAGGGATGCCACTGGGGGGATTTCGGAGGAATTTGCTGGTGCTGCTGGAGTCGGAAAACTGAGGCTCTGAGTGGTTGTCAACACGCTGCCAAGGATCCTCCTGCTTAGCCTCTTGCCTTGGAGGCTCTCTACTGTTGCTGCTGCTACTGCTACTACTATGAGAGATGGATGAGGTAGGTTTAATCTTCCTGGGCAGACTAGAGTGGACTATGGAGGGGCCCTGTGGAAGCTGGGAAGAGCTAAGCGAGTGAGCTTTAGTTATTTTAGATGTGAATTTGAGGGAGCCTTTGGCTGATTCTGGAGATGGGGGGCACTTTGTCAAAGATAGTTTGCTTGAGGCGGCACTATCACTGTCTAGTTCAGAAAAACTGAATCCACTGTCATTTAAGGAGTTCTTGGCATCTCTAGGAGAGGATACACAATAGAACATATCCAGGGAATCAAAGTAAAAGGCGGCCTCTGGTCCCATGTGTTTGGCCTGTGGAAGGAAGACGTCTGTGGAATGAGCCCCTTCACTCTCCAAGGTGCAGACACTAACCTCACTCAGCCAAGAGCTGATAGACGAACCCCTGCTATCTACACACTCCATTGCTCCCTCCTGGAGGGGTGTGACCACTGCGATATTCACCTCTGATCCTCCCAAGGCCGACGTGTAAGCGTCAAATTCATCATTGATGCTGCTGATGATGCTGACAGGTCGGGAACCAGAGGCCAGGGCCTGAAGGGAGCAATCACTGTTAAAGCTGATAATGCTGGATGGCCGACCCTTATCTACAATACTGCCTATAGATAGCTCCTCCACCACAGTGAACACCAGCTCATCCTCTCCATTCAGCTCCACGGGTTGCTGCAACGTCACAGTGGCTCTCAGGATGTCCCGATCCAGACATCTTTCCCTCAAGGTAGAGCGCACCTGGCACACCTCCACCGGAGCTCTGAGCAGAGGGGAAGTGTAAGGATCCCTCTTTTTCACAGCCTGGTGGCTCATTCCTACAGGAGGCATTCTGGTGCTGGATCTTTCCTCATTGCCAGTATTTGCCACTCTCTGCTGTGAAGGAGGTGGGGCTGGCTTGGGCAAAGCTTTCTTGTTGAAGTATACCTTCTCCCTCACCACAGGCTCAGAATTGGGCCCTGAAGCAGTTGCGAGTTTGTTAGTGCTAACTCTGCTTTCTGAAACCAAGGCTTTCTCGCCATCAGCGCTGGTCCTGCACACATTTTGAACACTATCTGATGGTGCCATTTCTGCAAGTATGCATTGTGTCTTGGCACTGTCCAGTTTCGATTTAGTGTTAGGGCTGCAGGATGGTTGTGCGGTAACAGATTTAGGGGATTGTTTGGGTGAGATGCCCTCTTGGGTGTAAGAAATATTTGCTACAGTCTTTGGTGAAACAGAGCCTTGGCTCTCCTTAGATATGTCGGCCTTGGGGCTAGCCTGGCCTCGCTTGCCCTCTCCAACAAAGGCAGTGGGCTCTTCACTGCCATCTATACACTCCAGCCTCTCCTGGAGCTCAGCAAATGTGTTGCATTTAAAGAACTGGTCTCTGTCCATAGGGCCGTCTTTTCCAGACTTCTTTCTGTTCAGGGAGGGGATGATGGGAACAAAGGCAGGTGGGCCTTCATTGTCACTAAGCTCCCTGTCCGAGATGGCAGTTCCCCCAGGGCCCACGTAAATGACAGTGTCACAAGACTGTTCACTACTGGAGGAGTAGTCTGGGTCACTGAGCACGGAGGGCAGGTCTGGGTCCAGGGCTACCGTCCGAGGATGGAACGGCCGCAGGTGGGGCGGCCGGCGGATCCTCCCCTCCTCACAGGAACTTTCCCCTCCAGATGAACTGGATGCATACTGCAAAGCAGAAGAAAGGTTAGTCTGGGTTTAAAAAATGATCTCATTAAGCACTGACAGTAATGTGATTCTATCTTCTTACAATATTAATGTAACAATCGTTTTTACAAAACCATTTAATTCTTATAATTCATAGTAGATTAATTTCTTAACAAATCATAAAGAAACCAGTCGTAGGGCAAATATTAATTCCTATGACATTACCAGTCGATATTTATCTAAAGGTTAAAAGTGCACATCAATAGTCACACAGAAATTAATGTCAATAATACAAATTGCTGTACGTGGACTGCATTGTAATCAAGCCTGGGACCAATACCAAATAAATACATGCTGTCATTCCACCTAATTATCTGAAGCATATATTTCCCTAATCCGAGGGAATGCATTACACACTTCCTTGGGCAGTGGTATTGATTACATGATCATGTGTTGAGGAGCCGAGAAAAACTAGCTCTGAGTTATTGCACTAACAATCTTTCATTTGAAGAAGCATTCACACATTAATTTGCTTAATAGCTCCAAAATGACAGGAGGAAGAAAGATTTAGGGACATGAGTCGTGGCATGAAATATGAGGAATGCAATCAAAGTTGCACATGAACATTTGGAACGTAATTGCTTTAATAGCAATACTTAAGTACAATGTACAATTACTTTGCATTAACATTAAATGGAGCACAGTTAATCAGGATTTGTTTTTTTAGAAGTATTATAATTTAAGTTGCTAAATGCCTGTAGTTAACTTGTAAAAATGTACAACTGGATTTTCTTCCATTACTCATTTATCAGTTTATTTCTGCATATGTTAAACCATATTCATTGGTGCTAATCAGTTTGTCAGTGTACCTTAGATTTCTTCTTCCTCATGCGGTGGATGCGGGAAGCCAGCTGGATAGTGGTGAGTGAGTCAGCGTAGTTGGCGGGGGCATCGGAGATGTGGGCGATCATGGTGGTTCTGCAGTTGATGTTGCCAAGGGACTCCCTCAACAACATTGTCAGTTTGCTGTCCCTACACGGCGCATTAACATGTTTATTAGCAAACGGCACAGTAATATTTCAAAAGAACAATAAAGGTAGGTAACATGATACCAGGAGGAGCCATTTTGACTTCATTAGTCATTAGTCTTTTCATACCTGAGTAACTATAATATAATCTTGTGCAACAACACTGAAAGCTATTATGAGACTAACTAAACAATCTAAATAAACTGTCACACAGCAAACCTGCAAGACTGACGACAAAAACAAAAAAATACTATTACTTATAGACGATAACTTCACAGGAGCTAAACACAGTAAAAGAGACAGTAAAACTAGTAGTGGTTTCTTTTAAGGTTTCCTTACCTGTAAGGTACATGTTTTGCTCCGTTTGCTAAAGCCATGATGACATTTCCCAGTGCATTTAGAGAAAGACACAAGCCTCCCCCTCCGTCTCTGCTTTTACTTAGGACTTTTTCACAGCTCCCCAGGTCGATTAGGTGCAGCCTGCTCCGTCCACCTGACACTGTGCCAATGACAGAAGAAGAACCAGGTGAGCTAAGCCCAGACACTCCCTCCTCAAAGGGAGTTCCTCACGCACAGTGCCATGATGACAGGAGTGGCTGGCTCAGCCCAGACTAGAACTGTCTAATTTATTTATGAGTAAGATTCTCACACTGAAGTGATTCAAATTGCAGCCTGACTGGTTAACTCCCACCAGATGTGTAAGTCATGGTAACAAGGAGGCCTGTGTACAGTCCCCTTCTACTGATTTAGAATACAGCGAGAGGGAATTGGCTATCATTGTAAAAGTCACAGGGCTACACACTGTGGGTGACTGATGTAATTGCTACTGCAGCAGCAAAACATTAAACTCCTGTCAGTAAGGCTTCAAATCTTCATTCGCTCTTGACCAAAGCATAATAGATGCATACAAACACATTTCTGTATTATAGAGGCCACAACCAATTCATCCATAAACATTGCAATTGAGAGGCCTGTCTAATGTTCCAATCATACCTATAGTGCACTTTTCTGCCATAGCTCACAACAAAACCACCTCATGATTATTTAGTGTGAAAGGGAGGTCACCTTTGATTAGCTATAATTAAGAGAGGATATGGTAAAATAAATTATACTGCAAATGTACTCATTCTTAACATATAGGCTAGAATATATGTAAAAGTGCTGTGAAATTGAACAATGACCACATTAGTTTATTGCATAAATGTGAGGTGGCAACTTGTTGGAACACTGCTAGAGTTGTAGATGTAATGTCTGTAGATGTATATCTAATGGTACTAACTTCCTCCCTTGCCGCTCTTCTCCATGCGGTACTGGTAAATGTGCAGAGTGAACAGCATGTGAGAGTTGCGTCGCTCCTCCTCCTCTACGTTGGGTCTGCTGGTGCTGCGTGCGGCGATGGCCGCATCCAGAAGGAGGGCAGCTTTCTCAGCCGTCGGGGCACGTAGCTCACTCTGATTTTGGAGCTGTGGTGGGGGGTGGGGGTGGGAGAACAGAGAACAGGGTTGAGGTGAGCAATGTAGACCACATAGGGCTAGAGAAAGATGACAGATGTGAAAAGGATACCGGGGAAGAGTGAGCAAAGAGAAAGAGAGGGGAGCCAGTTAATTGGACCCCGGCACACATTTCTTGCCCATTAGATTGGGTCTCGGGGGCGATTAAAACAGCAGATATGCACACAGAGGGAGGAGGATTAGGAGAGGTAATGGCGGAGCAGGAGGCAGGGGCACTTTCCTCTGCATGGATGTGATGATGATGGTGGTGAGATACAGAAAGAGAGGAGGGGAAAAGGAGGAGGTAGAAGAGAGAAAGAAGGCGGGGGGCGTCATGAAAGGGAGCCCACACGTGGCTGTTGAGAGGAAGAGCATGAAGGTGCTTCACAGAACTGCACAGCCTTTGAAGTCAGAGTCCACACAGATCCCCAAAAAACAACATCTGACGGCAACACCTGTGAGTGCCTTCAAACCTACAGTCTTTCAACATCCCCCAATAACACTTCTATTGTGCTGTAGAGGGCTAGCGCTAACACATGGGTAATAGATGCTGATGGATGCTGACAGGAGAGTCAGTATGAAGGCAGCAGAAAGCCATCAATACCACAGATGGGCTTGGTGGAAATATAAAACGAGGATTTGAGAGGCAGGTGGGATAGAACTGGGCGGACTGGGAAGTCCTGAGAGATAAAAAACATACACACATACACACACATGCACTCACAAGAAAAAGTCAAACATCTTTGGGAGAGGAAGAGGTAGATCAATACTCAGACAGACTAAGACTGTATAAATCACAGAGAATGAAAGGATCAGCGAACAAAGAGAGTGGAGCGCTGGAATGATTCTCACCTGAGTGCCACAGATGGGATCCTCTCTCAGGTGGATGCCAGGGGACTGGCCCTCCTGCAGGCTGCCGGTGGACACCTCAGACAGCAAGTCCTTCAGCTCCTCATCTTTCCCAAAGATTTCCACCGCAGACACTCGGACAGAGAAACGCGTGCCCGTCTTCTCCTTGCGCTCATTGATGAGCTTGAAGAGCCAGGAAATGGCACAGGGCACAATACCTAGGCTCTGAGTGGAGCTGTCTTTACCAATCATGGTGTATGTCTTGCCTGGGGACGTGTGAAAGAGAGAGGGGGATGGAAATGGAAATATTGCCTTGTGCCTGAAAGCCAGCTACACTCACTATATGTTCAAACTAAAATTAAATAAATAAATCTTTCATCACGCTGTCTGGAAAGGGCAGGAAGTTGAAAGAAAAGACATTGACTTTGATTTGATATTTTTCAAGGGTTATTGTGTTTAACCACTGCTGATTAAAAAAAAAAATCCACTACATGCAAAATAAAAATACCCTAATCCAAGGACCCATTCCAGAAGCAGAGTAATTCCGTGGAGAATTATACATGGTGGAAACAGCAGCATGAAGAGAGCAAGCCCTTCAGCCTAAGAGCACTGCCCAGGCCAATTACTAAGATTTTAATTACAGACTGAGCCCTGAAGCTTGAATGCAACACTTTACCCACCTCACCCCCACCCCAGACTCACTACCCATTCCTTTTCCTCCAATCTTGCATTCCTTGACTCACCCCAGTGCACCGCTAAGCCAATTGTGGACATCAAGTGCAGCTAACAAAGGGCAATGAGAGTTTTCTTCGGCTAACAAAGGCTCTTGTCTAATCTCTCGCCAGTGGAGGAGCTTACCGAGCTTGACTTGGCCAAAGCAGAAGATGCAGCCGTCTGCACCATTCACCACAGACTGGATGACCTCAGCTACTGTCCCTGAGCACACCTCAGCCTGTGAAAAACACAGACAGACCCCTCACAGTCAATTTACAATTCAGCCACATCCAAGAAATACAGTCAAAAAAGGCACACTGAGAACAATGAATCCAAACGATATCCTATAAACTAAATAGTTATTTGATATTGGTTACACCCAAATCACATATTTTTCGTCACTCAGAAGTGTGTGGTTGTTTATGTGTGCCCCAACGTGTGGCTCGTTTTTGCAATCTGTTTCAGCATGGGTCCTCTGGGGCAAGGCTTCTGCAGCAGAGGCCCCTTCCCATACATCAAACTGCAAACAAGGCACCTAACAGCAGAACAGCTTGCTGTTACTGTTAGCCACCAGCAGTGCTGTCCCAGCGGCACAATCTAGCAGCTTGGCTTCAGCTTGCAGCAGCAAGCAACATTTAGGTTTTAGCTATCAGGAAAAGACTTGCTCCAAGTAGGTGGTATGATAGAAGATCTAAGGCTCTCATCGCTACGGAGACACAATACTCTTGCATCTGCTCTCTTAGCTATTTAGTGTTTACTGCACCACGGGGAAATGCATACAATACTTGACCTCAGATTTTTTTTTTAGCAAACTTGGGACATAGATCCAATCATTCCATTAAAAGACTATGGTGTTTGTTTTAAGATGTGGAGAGAGCAAAACTGGTCTACTCCCAAGTCAGCATATAGTAAACATGTATCTGACCTTTGTCTTTGATCTCTGTGGGTATGCCTGCTGCGGGCTGCAGAGGGCTGAGGTTAGATATAGCTGTTCTATGAAAGGAGAGGTAAGATATAACTGGAGTGGATTCAAATCATTCCCCAGAGGGCTTAAAATGCCCAGCTGTTTGGCCCACACTGGTAAGAATGCCCTCTGACCCAAGACAGGCATTTTTTCTCTAAGCCCCTGGCCACACCCTGCCAGCATGAAGACATCCCTTTGCCCTTGAGAGGCTGAATTCCCACACGACACCATACAAAAACACATACGTACACACACAAACACACATGTAGTACACATCCCCTGCCGGCCCTTACTTGTGAGGCATCCTGGGTAAAAACAGCATCGAAGGCAAATATCTTTGGGACCGCCACAGTGGCAGATCTCCTGTGTCCTGAACTGGAGTGTGGGCTGGACGCGGGGTCGTAGAGGGTCAGCTGCTTCTTCCTGCTGTCCACTTTCAAGAAGGACTGAGACTCGGAGGAGTCTGCAGTCTCCAGAGATGGACAGATACGCATCATCACTTTCACCTAAACCATAGAGTGAGACAGATAAGCAACAACAAAAAAGGAAATAAAAGGGTGGATTAGAAAGTGAGCAAGCATAAAACGTGAAAAAGGACTCAGCTGAGAGATGTAAAAATTCATTTTTTCAGGTTCAGCACAGAGGAGAAAAAAAATCACAGGCGAAGCTTAACATCTTATAATCATCTTATAATGCACTAGCAGAGGAAAGAAAAGAAATGTAAGTTAGGCATTCTGAAATTATAGGTTATAGGTACCCAAACTGAGAGCATGGCTCAGCATTGTGCATTGACATCACATCCACTATGTCAGAGTTGATGGCCATCGATGGTTGCCATGGAAACACTCAGTCTCACATTGACTGGTAAACCTGATGGGTCAACACATTGCCTAATGGTGTCAGTGAAAGGCAGCAAGGTGTATATTGAAAGTCACAGCAGAAAATGGTGGAAATTAATGTGTGAAGCGCCACGCTGGGGGATTATCCCTCGAGCGGGGTTGTTTTTCTGGACCAGGAGCAGTTCACCAGCATGGGAGTGCAGGAGCATATGGCCCCCCTCTTATCCCTCCTATACACTCTTCCTACTTCACCTCTCCCTCCCCTCTGTTGCCTGGAAAATGGCAGATCCCCATTAAGAAGCTTGAAACCCACCCTGTTGCATTCTGGGGCTTGACATTCATGAATTGAGCTAACAGTGTTAACGCATTCCACAGGTCACGGGACAGCTCATCATGCCCGCATGGTACGATGCTAAAAAGGATGGCGGCTGATATCTAAAGGTGTTGATTCGGCACTGCTCTTACAAGCCCATTTGTGTCTAACGTCATTGCCATGGTTACAGGAGTGAGGTAATTCTGCCAGTTGTGTAAAGTGGCACCTCTTACAAACAATAGCATAACGATTTCACCATTTCCTGCCTCTACCATGCTGTGTAGATGTACTGCGTGTGGTTTGTGTGGGTGTGGTCGTGCTTGTGCATGTCAGGCTACATGACACCCCCTATATTACGATCACCTTCTTTTGTAATTCTGACAACTCTATATGGCCTTACAATCTGATGGTCAGAAATACACCTCTACTACAGTATATCTCCAAAGTCACTGCGGTAACATATCTGTGACTGACAGGAGACATAAACGGCTCTTGGGATATGTATAGCAGTCTTTGGAGTCCCTGTCAGCTCCCTGAGTGTTTAGTGTTACGCCTAACATTATATCAACAGAACAGTTTCTATATCCTACAGTAGTATAGGAAACTCAATCCTGAGCCATTTCAAAGCTTCTTGAAAAAGGTGCCTATGATGCCTCTCAGGCATTGAAATAAAAACCTTCAAATATAACTAACTCAAGTTGCTAACTCCCTTCCCTTTTTGACAGAGGACTGTTTCACTCAGCCTGCGATTCATGCCTACACAAAAGGCCCATTCTTCCCACGACTAGTATATAAATATTGCTACAGACTCAGGCTCCAGCACTCTGAAACAATGACACTGGAAATCCCTTTCTTTCAGTTAGTGAATTCATCTTGCATTCTGCAGGCCAAGTGCAAACTCTCTTTATACTCCGCAGGGAGCTGTTATCATGACTGACGTGTGCATATGTTGAGTAAATAACATTTGCCATGACATTTAAACTGGGCTTCCAAATGACTGCTGAGTCTCTGTCTACCAGACAGAGGCTAGCAGGCGAGGCAATGTCTCATTTGTATTTATGCTGGCAGAGATCAGATACTGGAGGCCACAGAGGATTGGCTACAGCCTTTTCACACCTCAGACTTAGTGCTAATGGCCCTGTTTCCCTGCCCCTTGATCCCCCACAAAATCCATTAGTGTGGCTTGACATTCCTCCATCCACTCAACTGTCTATGCTTGAAAGAACTGTGTCTAGGTCAAAAGTGGAAGTGACTCGCATGCGGTTGATGGAAACAGGACATTCGTCTTAGGTTGAATATGAAACAGACACAGGCAAAATCAAAACAGTGTAGATTACTGAAAATGTCATCGCAACTGTGATTACACAAGCGAAAGAGAGACAGAGACAAATAATCAAAGAAAGCACATTGATCATTTTGTTTTACTATAAGAAAACCTGGTCTGATGCACTTGGAACTTGGCTTGGAACAATGTCATACATCTTGATTTCCCCTTTAAAGCCAGCCCCCCTTTGGCTACACAGATGTGTAGTATACCTCAGGTGTAGGCTTGAGGAGGCTTGTTAATACAAGTTTTTTTTATGATGTCCTTGTGTCAATGGGAGATTTACAATATGTGTCAAAGTCTCAACTGTCTGGATACCTGGCAACAGAAGCGAGCACTTCCTATCCAGGTGGGATCTAATCTTGTTAGGGGACTTCTTCTGCTTTAGAAATCCAGGACGCCAGCTCAGACAAACAATAGCCAATAAACCACAAAGGAAGAGCGATGTGTTTATACAGCTTTGTTTAATGATCGTCCTATTGCTGCCAGCCTGACTTTCATCATCGCGGGCTGTTCCTAAAATGGAGTTCAAAATCCTGCAGTTAAACGTGACCGCAGATGTGTGGATTATAGTTTTTGCTGTCTTTCTGCATTCAGACAGAGGAATTCTGGTCTCACAAACTGCATGAATTCATGACATTCCAGGAGGCTTATGACTCCAGACTAGATCTTCATGGACTGGACCAGACGGCACGGTGCCTGTGGACCAGTGTGTCACCCCCCTGCATTATCCCCCTCAAAGTGGGGTCTGTGTGTATCTGTATGCATGTGTGTATGTGTGGTTGTATAGGGTGGGGGTTATGAGGGCTTAACATGAGCAGAGTCTGTATATATCTGTACTTTTGCAAGCATTAACTCATGCATCCAGCTTTGAGTATACCAATACTGATCCGCTCTCACCTTTCCCATCCCTGGGTTCTCTTTCACTTTGGACACGGCTCGGAGTAGGCATGGCGGGGCAGGGGGCGGCAAGACCTGCAGGATGCCGCTGAAGTTGGTGGGGTAAATGGAGGGCTCCTGTGGATGGAGCAGTGAGGGCTGGTGCTTCTTCCGCTTGGAGGACAGATTCAGCTTCTGAGCTGCCCTGGGAAGGGAAATAAATAAGGTTGAAGCTAAACTTAGAACACCACCATTCTATACAGTTTATACATAAGCAAATAATTTCTTTTTTTATGCTCAGGTGATGTTTTCGTCCAGCATGGTACCCAGACAAGAGCTTTTATAAGGGTGTGCTGCATAGCTTTTAGAAATCCCACGCTGAAACTGTAACATAAAGGTCAACAAGCTCCTTTAGGTTTTCCTAAGGAAAACAAAGTCAGCAGGAGAGCTACACACTGCCACCACTCCTGACCATTCCCCACTACCAAATTGATTTTCTTCCAAATCCCACCTCAATCTCCCCTGCCAAGGAACATAATGCTTCAGCCCCCAACTCTAACTAGAGCAGGTATAGAGTGCTCTTAAACCTTGATTTTTGCAACAAAAAACTGCAAATCCATAAAACCGATTGCCAGGCAAGGCTCCAAATATAGGCTGTCATAGCAGGAAGGCACAGTAAACGCATGCATTTATCTTGATCAAACACAAAACAATTGTCATAGACGTGACAGGTGAGGACTGCTGAAACACTGCCCTCTGGGATTTACTATGACTATCTCTACTTAAGCTAAGCAATTATGACGCCATATGTTCACCCATCATTCGGTCAAAGCTGGAGCATGTATGTTTGTTGGGAGTTATGATAATTTACATTAAACTAGCAGGCCAGCACCAGCAGCTGAGAGGCAGGTACAGTAGGTAAACCCAACTCTCTTCTCTACTTTATTAGACAAATGTCTGCCTGAGCAGTTCTGTTGTGCTGGCAACTAACAGAACCCTCTGCTGTAAATGAATCCAACTTTTGACAGTCCTCTAATTAAAATCCACTGTCATCCTGGCCTCTTGTCTCCCAGACTCAGAACTGAGGAGACATGGATTGGACACAGGGCCAACTGAGTCTTGCACATGCACTCCTTTCTGTCTAAATGTCTTCATCTCAAAGGACAGCACCAATATGTCTGCATGGCCTGCAGGGAATCTAGCCAGACTTTTGAGTGGTTCCAGGTATGGCCTCGCCCTAGATCAGCTAACACCGTTCCTCAGCTGGAAATTCAAGGTCAGGGAGGAAAGTAATACGCCGAGGAAATTCAAATGCACTCAAATGGTTTTTACTCAAGCAGTCGGATTTCAGAGCAATGCAGGGAAGACAAAGACGCGATTGTCAACACGAAGGAAAGAGTGGCATGGGGAATGAAATCAAATTGCAGTGAGAGATTAAAAGATGAGAAATCTGCAGAGCAAGGGATTTTAGGAGAAATGAAAGAAGCAAAGCATGTGAAAGAGTAAAAAAAGGGCAAAACCATGTGTGTCCTGGTGAGCAGCAGTTTCCTAATAGGCCAGCCTGAGCTCATTAGGCCTGCTCTGGGCTCCTTCGGACAAGACTGGGTAGGCTGCTGCCAAAAACACAACCCCCCCCCCCCCTTCTCTCTTCCTGCGTCCCGGAGTGACAACCGGCCCCCCTCCTCTCCTCAACACTCCCCTCTCCACTGTACTCCCTGCAGCGACAGCCCAAGAGCACAATCAGGGAACACACTGCCGGCTGATGGAATAATTATTGCATCCAAGAAGGCTACAGGAGATGGCTCTCCCCAGGGAGCTGCCTATGTGTGATAGCATGCGAGACGGATCGTGTGACTGAAAAAAAAAATATAGATGGAATAGATGAATGTGAGATGGAGAGAAAGAAACAGGAAACTACACCAGAGTACACGTGGCCGTGTGCAACTACATGTACGTGTGTGTGTGTGTGTGTGTGTGCGCGTGTGTGTGTGTGTGTGTGTGTGTGTGTGTGTGTGTGTGTGTGTGTGTGTGTGTGTGTGTGTGTGTGTGTGTGTGCAGGCTGGTGAGTGTGTTTATGCGCATTTATGAGAGGTATCTGCAGCACAGTCATTCAAGATAAATGTACCCTGTCTTTCCGTCTCTGTCTCTCACTCCCTCCCTCTCACCTCATTCTGTCTCTTTCCTCTTTCAGCAAAGAGATAAATCAAGCATCAGGGCTCACCATGAAGGGAAAAAAGGGCTTATACTGATTCCTAATTGTCTTGACCAGTGAGGAGTGCTCACAAGCTAAAGCTGAGCTTGTAACCTTCATGCTGCACAATGACGATCGGTGCACGTGTGTTTTTTCCACCACAACCACAAGCACACAGATAAATTAATTGCTTGTCACTTTCTCTCTCTATCTCTCCCTCCCTCTTTCTCTCTTCCCCTCACTGCCTTGCCCAACTATATGATCAGTCGATGGAAAATAGGCGGTGAGGAGAGGCTCAGATTTCTTTCCCCACAACAGCTTGTCCACCTGTTCACTCCCAATCTCCATGCTAATGAAGCTGTTTCCCTACACAACTTGGTCTTAAACACTCAAAGGAGAAACTGCACCACTGACATCAGTCAGTTTTAAGTTTGAACAAAATATTCACACACTGTATATGCTCTGTTGAGTGCTATACAAACTGAAGCACAGGTTGGTCTCAACATGCAACAGTAAAGAAAATGCTGCAATGGTGTACTTACAGCTCTTTCCAATCCATTATCTGGTTTATGCTTATAGTCAAAAAACAGACAACTGACAGAGTTCAACTTTGCAGTCCATGTCTGTGTTGTCACTCTTCTCCATTACTTGCACATTTGATACGCCGGCACAGTCGCCGAGAACAGAGCGAGGCGGGGCTGCTCAATAGTTGGGGCACAGGGGTCCTCTTTGCTCCGATCGCAATCATCGAGGTTCCACTTGATTTCACAGAGGTTTGTAAGAAGCTGAGGGGGCGAAGGGAGAACCATGAGGAGGAGGTGTGGGCGTCATAGTAACTAAATGGAACAAGCGGCAGGTGGGGCAGGGTGGAGGTTCACAGTGAGGGGTGCAGGTCCAGAGAGCTTCGTAGGAGGAGGTAAGCAGAAGGTCAGGATGAGGAGGCGCACCTCATCTGTTCATACACCTCTAAAGCCCCTCTAACTCTTTCCATGCCTCTTCCATCAGAAAAAGTTTAGCATCATTTCAGAGATTCAAAAAACACAGCAACAGCTTGCTCTCCAACTCAGTTTCTGCTTCTTCTTTCACATCCAATTCTGCATTCATCCCACAGGCTGCTTGGTTGTCTCCAATCCACTGTGGAGTGGCTTCAGGTCCTGATGCCCAGGTCCTTCCCAGAGTCTCTGCTGCTAACAGGCAGGAGGAGGGGGAAGAGAATCAGCACGCTTGGCTAGGCTGGAAGATTTCCTTGGGTGGCTGAGAATGAGAAGAATTCCTACTCCTGTTCCACCTCTCGGTCTTTCTCCTGCTATCGGTAAAATGCTGGCAGCTGTCCTGCCGTGTCTCTCTCTCCCTGCCTATCTCTCTCTCTCTGTCTCTCTCTCACACACACACAGACACACACACTCCCTCCTCTCTCCCTGCCGCCCTCCTCTCCCTCTCTCTCTTTCTTTCCTCAGCCCAGCCCCTTTTCCCTTCGACTGCCAGACGAGGTGTCAGCGCTCGATCGCTGGCTGCTCGCGGCGCAATTTGCAAGTATTCTCTTTCTCTCTCTACACACATACACACACACAAACACACACACACACACACACACACACACACACACACACACACACACACACACACACATATAGAAACAGAAACACACACACACACACGTATGCCCTCCACCACACGTCACATGAATACTTAATGCATACAGGAGCCTTCTCTTCTTTTAGGGTCCCACACTTCAAACAGATTTGGTTATTATGCCTACAGTGCATGCATGAATGAGTACGAGTGTGTATGTGTGTTTGTGTGGCTAGAGAGTGCACACTTGTATGCACATTTGTATTTTTTTGCCTTTGTTGAAAGATGTAATTAGCCAGATGAATGAGAGTGTTATTAATTATAAGGAGTGACACACAGATAAGGAAGGATGTACTTTAAAAGAGCAGAAAGATGGATTGCCTGAATGAGCGATGCTCCAACTCAATTGGAAAGCTAAGAGAGATTAAAAAAAGAGTGAGAGCAAGGCAGAGAGGAGGAGAGGACAAACGATGAACAGATGACATCTAAGAAAGGCAGATTTATGCAGGCCAGTGAGAAAGAGTGCAGCCAGTCAATGGTCAAGGGTAAAAAGAGGAATGAAAGCATGTGAGTGGGCGAGCGCCGGGGTGAGAGTACCCTATATTCCCTGGGCTGCCAATTTACCAGTAAGCCCTCTCAGCCCCCGAACCAGCCAGCCTTGTTTGAAAGGCTGCTGCTTTGGCTGCAGAGTGCCTACTACAACATATCGGCAGACAGAGTGGGTGTGAGACTTGCCAGATGAAAGTACATTCAATACAAACCCACACCAAGCTCTCTCTGCCTCTCTCCCTCTGACACAGTGCCCCTTTTATGAACTCTGCTGGATTAAATTTTGGAAGCAAAAAAAATAAAAGCTGGAAAATAAAAACCCACCACTGCCTACCTATTGCAGAGTATACTGTAGTAATGAAGCTGTTTGATATATGGCATAACCTTTATCTTCCTCCTTGCCACAGCACGCTTACCTCTGCTTTTCTGCAGTGTGTCTGAATTAATTTGCCTGAGGTGGGCTTATTTTAAAGAGCAACAACCGTCTCCTGAAGCTCTGCCACGTGCTACTTTTACATTTAATCGTGACTGGCATCAGTTGATGAGTAGGACACAATACTGATGTGGACATTGGTCACCCTGACACCGGTCATTATTCTCACGCTAATTGCTACTACCCTTATTGTGATTTCAAGTGTTATATATCAACATTATGTAAAAATATGGAACAGCCACAGTTGGAAGTGTCCTGATAGTCTTTCAGCACCATCACTGTCGCCTTATGAACAGACCTCAGGGACAGATAATGATTGTAATATATATAAATGAGCCAAAGTAAGACAGATGTAAAATCAAGGATCGTTTGGAAAAAAAGGTCTCCCGGTGTCTTTGTTCAAGTAAGGATATCTAGATTTCTTACCTTACCTATAAAGGGACTGACAGTGAGTGAGGACGAGAGGATGTCAATGACTGGAGAACAGAGAGAGTGGGGAGGCTGTGTTTGCCCGCTGCTTTCAAACCCTCACTTTGGGCTGCTGTCAATAATCGCTCCAGCCCTCTTTTCAAGCCTTTTCAAATTAACAACAGAAATTCCTCTGCCCAAGAGAATCGTTAGCTGGCGCATCCATTAGCTTATTTGTGGACATTTCTCTCTGTTCTCCGGGCCAGCTTCACACCTCTTTAGGTAGCCCCTTTCTTTGGCTAATTACCATGTTTGCCACATTTACTATCCTTGACATTTCCTTTCTGTGATTCTCCTCTTTTCTCTCCGCAGACAAGATAAGGCTGCTCTGGCCATTCATGCAGGGATCAGATCAGTGGGTCTGATATCACAGTGAGTCTGCTCACACTGCTGCTGATTAGCAGAACGGCATAGCTCTTCATGAATGGAGATGGGAATACTGGGCTCCAGCCAGCCTCGACACCATGCAACGATAATGACTACAGCACAATGAGTCAGGCTCGCTCCTTTGCTGCTGGAGACATTCAGAATTTATCCTGGACTCAGTAGTAGAGAAATTTGTGAGATTTTTTAGAGTGGATATAGGTGCATGAAGCCATGTTGTCGGGTGCTGGAGACACTGCTTAGCCCAAAATGCCATATCAGCAGATGGTCATGATTGATTGGGCTGGATGTGTGTCGGTCTATCAGGTGAGGTGCACTGTTTTTAAGTCATAAGATAATCAATAGAAAACCTCCCCAGAGCTAAAATCAGTACACACTGTCTTATTGATGGGCTGCCCTTGACACGATCAAACAGCCTTGTGCCCCAAAGGTGTGGGGGGGATAACATAAATCTACAACCTGAGCTGTTAGAGATATACAGACTTAGTTCAGTTGAAGCAAGAGCACCAGACTGTTCAGCCTCCACAGTGCAGACAGACATTACTGCACGATTTGTCAAATTTGGTTCGGATTAAAACAAATCTGCATCTCTGTGCTGGACTCAATGACCACAATCCCAGGTCACCTGCAGCCTGCTTCAGTGGTGATTAAGTGAACATGACATCAGCCCGTGAACACACACATATTCATGTGGCGCACAGACCGGGGGATATGATGTCATACTCTGCCAACCAGCCCTGGCAGCAAGAAGGCCCACCCAGGCAAGATTTACTAGTGAGGTCAGGATGCCGATCATTAAGTATGAGACGAATGCTTCCTCACCATAAAACGCTATTTCTTAGAGTCAACCTTTGTAGCTGTATCTAAATGGGTCAGTATAGACGGTTTGCTGTGAGTGTCAGCATCCACCAGATTTATGGCCATTCATGTATAAATATATGCATTACCCCAACACTAAAAACTCAGGGGGTCACATAGGGTGGGTTCTTAAAATAACCCAAGAAATATGTGGATTCAGGTTACCTGAGACACAGCATTAGGCACATGGGGACAATAACAGAGGCACAGGCTGTTGAATGTATGACAAAGCTGATCCGAGCCTCCTGTGTGGCGCTGGGGTTTAGTCTGGTAATGAGCCTGTCTCCTTTCTAAAGTCCCCCTGCAATCAAGGGACCACTGGTATAAACATTCATTTTTCTCACTTCCTCTCCCTTATCCTAAATCACTCAAAACAAAACAAAATGCACACCGCTAAAACATTCCTGAATATAGTCATTCATCTTGGAATGTGGTTCAACAAATGTTAAATGTAGCAAAAATTTGCAATTTTACTTCCCAGAAGCTGCTAAAAAGGCGCCCACCTGGAGATAGAGAAACAGACATTCCCCCTTTTATGCAGTGTGGTTATCTTATCGTTCAAAATACCATCAACCGAAACATAGATTTTTCCAGTCATTTTGAAAAATGTGTTTCCTCTCTCCTTCGGCAGCCCAAGATACATTAAAATGGAAAAAAAAAGAACCAACAGGCTTATCTGGCAGTTTAATCTTATCAATCCAAAGCTCTGAAGCTTCAACTGACTGCCAGCCTGTTTCCTCCTGCTTGGCTGTTTTAATAGAAGTCTGAAGGTAGAGCTCCTCTCTCCTGTGTCGGTTTACACAACAGCAGTTTGCAGAAAGTGGCCAAACACCTCCAGGCTAGGATTTATACACTTCCTATAAATCCTCAGAAATAGATAAACTGATCCCAGCTAAGCCAGACAGCAATGAATGTGATGTCCAGTTAGCTGAGCAATATCAGGATATTCAAACACATTGGTCCAAGGCCTTTTAGAAAATCTCTTTGTTCCAACAAGGTGTTCAACAAGCCTTTTGTTCCTGCACAGTCTGGCCTTGGACACAGAATACCAAATTTGTGTGCTGACTGCTGACTGCCCAAGGCTGCGCGCACATCTTCACTAAACCAATCCCGGGCCAATTAGGTAAGGCCAAATGCATTCATGTAACATCTGTGAATACAATGTGTTGTCATAGAAAAGAAAATATTCCCCACAAGAGCTGATGTCGCCATGTGTAACTGACTTGTCATATTTGTGTCATAATGCAGATTCAAAGAGCTCTTCTGTCAGAGCAAGAGACAAACACGCAGCTTTGCGTAAATAAAATCCTAAATTCTACCCGGGGTTTGTAAATCTTTTATGTCTCCTCAGAACTCTTTTGAATCGGTGTGTGGACTGAGGTGGAAAACGAGGGATTAGGGCATCCTCTGGAGAATAGCTTGAATAACGGGGGATCATTTGAAACACAGGGAAGAAAGAGAGGGAGTGCAAGTGGGGAACACGGAAGAAAGCAGTGCAGAGGCGATGAAAAAAATCATAAATTACAGATCACTGTGATGGAATAGAAGGAGAAATCTCCAAATACAGTCAGCAAGAGAAAGGAGGAAGAGAGACAGAAAGAAAGAGGCAGCGAGAGAGAGAGCAGCAGAGTGTTCAGCCAAGTCCCCTCTTCGATCAGTGGACCTGGCTCTGTGCCAGTGAGACGCTGTCCATGAGGAGGTAAATCATTTTCTGCCTGAGAAGGAAACAGGAAAAAAAATGATCGTTGGGGCTATGCCACAGCCAGCTTGGAATTGCTTTATTCCCAAAGATGGGAATCCCCAGTCGGCCAAGAATAAATGGAACAGTTGGCGCCAAAAAGTGAAAAAATTCATCAATATTCAAGAAAACCTAGTTTGGTCCTACAGTACATCACAGTAAACAACACTAGATTTAAGCTCTGGCTTGTATCGACACAAAGGTAAAAGCAACTTCTTAATTAATTTTACTCTGATTTTACTCAGATTTTTCTCTGATCTGTCCATTTGGACATCAGATCAAGAAGAGAAGGCTCAAGCCAACAGATTCTCACCTCCCAAAAGACTGTGCGAACACTGTGCTCTGTGTCTGTGCCAAGGTTAAACCCTTAATGATGGAGGAGGGAATATCTTTGGTGCAGTAATGCTCTGCAGGAGTGTGTGACAACCCCTTCTTGTGGTAACACTGACATCCTGTGTTTTTTGTGTTTAATGCTCTGCCTATAAAGCACTGTGTGTCCAGATACCCTACACAGTTACACACCCACCAATCCCACCATCCCCACACTGAAAGGCCACAAAGCTCTCTTGCCAAGTTAGGGGCTTAAGCAAGGCTTAAGATAAGCAAATGATGGACATTTAAGGGAAAAAGGTCAGGGGCTATAATTCTATATACAGTTCATTTTATTATTATTATTATTCCTAGCATTCAGGATCACATCTTGCTAATATGGCCTTAACTAGTTTGAACATTAGGCCATGGAGAGGTGAACAAAGCACATGGCATTAGCTCTGCAGGACCCATTTGTCAGTCAATGAGATAAAGGGGCCAATTTAAGGCCCCTAGAGGAAAGAATTGGAGATACCTGCAATGAGAGTCAAAAGGTCCGCGAAAGAAAGTCTCAAGGAATTTACCCTAACTTGTTTACGAGAGGCTTCCAAAAAACTGCAGCTTTGGATGCGAGCGAGGAAAGTGCACAGCTATTACGTCAAAATGTGTTCAGGCAGCAAAAAATAAAAGTCTTGGAAGAAAATTCACTTTTCAGCTGATGGGTGACAGATGATAATGAAGAGATGTTCTTCCCTGCTTTGCAGACTGCAGCCTCCCCACCCCTGGCACTGCTGACAAAGATTAACAGCTGCTTTCATCTCTTTCAGTGCATTTTTGCTCCTCAGACACTGCTCCAGGTATTCTGCTACACTCTTCTCTCCAAGGCTGCGATAACTGGAATAACTTCACACTCTTAATATACACGTTGAACTCCGATTCACCCGCCATCCCACCCACGCCTTGCCTTGAAAACCTCTGGAAGACTGTTCTGCTCAGGGCATGCAGAGAAAAACTCTAGACATCAAGTCATCACTGACTGACTGGCGTTTCCCGTCTCCTGTTCTGTACGTCACACAGTGGAAGCAGGATATTCGATATACAAGAGACAAATTCAATTCAATTTATAGTGTCAAATCATAACAGAAGTTATCTCAGGACACTTACTACAGATAGAGTAGGTCTTGACCACACTTTCCTCCCAAACAACAATTCCTCCCAAAAGCAAGAACTTGGTGTGGACTATCAGAGAATGAAGAGTGTGGGAGAGACAGACAGACAGACTGAAAGGAAGAAAGCCAACATACTTTTGCTCCACTTCTTTACTTAATTAATCACTTGCTGCCAGGGTGAGACACCTAGTGATTATTTATTTGCACTTCTCCACACAGAGGCTATCACAACAAACAGGCCCGCAGGCTGCTGAGAACATTTGGGAGTGATTAATCAGTGAGCTGTCCGGAGAGACAGAACACAGGGGGAGGGGATTTCTTACATGTGTTTCTTAATCTTTCATCTATATTCAAGTCAATAGGCAACCTCACAAAAACTAGAGGGCGTCCAAGTCAGGTGAAATGAGCTGTACGGTCAGGAAGACAGCTATGATAGCAGATCTGGGAATAGAAATGACATGTCTTTGCATAGGAGGAAGAAATTATTATTTGAATCAATAAACACATAACAGATGTATATAGAAAAGGGAATTACTAATCTCACTGCATGGGGAAATGTGTCCCTGAGAACAGCCGCTTAGACGTTAGTGACTACAACCGCATTATTCAAGTTAAGCAGTTTATCCTGTATCACACACTCATAAAGTCAACCACAGGAATAACACACAGCAACACTCACTGGGCCACATAGAGCGTATGGGGATAATGGGATTTTTAGCACACTGCAGCTGGCTCTCACGTGCTGGGTCGTGAACTGATTACAGGCTATAATCCTTTCCATTCGAGACGTTGGGCATGAGGAAAGCAGCAACAGAAACAGAGGAGTTTTATACAACCGTTTTGCATGTGTCCGAAAAGAAAAGGTCAAGTGCATAATATCCTACACAATAACTCGTAATCTTTATTAATTCTCTACTAAGAAGTACATTGTGGTGCAAATATGATGTGAAATATGTACTACAAGCACTGTTTTCTCCGTGTCTTGATGTGGATTATTATGTTTTTATTGCACCAGTCTACAGTGAAGCCAAAGGTTAATTTTTAAACAATATACAGCATTTTTCATCGGTCTCATCAGTCCCCTAATTCCATGGTTTTAATTCCCCACAGTTGCCATTTGGCTTTCTGAACTATGTAACCCCCCCCCAGCAGCAAACTACCTCTTGATAAGACTTTAGATTAAAAAAAAGAAGGCAGTGGGATGATGGTGAAACGTTTCAGCAATTGAGGCTGTGGGTGATGATGAGGTAAACGCTAAACCACCTGTCCTGACAATGGCCTTATCCTCAGTGGTAATCTGAGCTCCATCCATAAAAACTGGGTCCTTCCCATTGACAAACAGAAGGATATGGGTGCTGTGTCTGACAAAATTAACCACTAGTGTTTGGGGAAATCAACCTACAACCACCGATTAGGCAGCTATTAGTTATTCATGTTAAATAGAAGGCCATGGTGAGGCTGAGCATTTAGGAGCAGTGATGCCTAAAAAGCCCCACTAGGAGCCATCTTTGTTTCTCTGGATTGTAAGACATAAAGGCCACAGGCTCTATTCTGCATCTGCACACAATAGGTCATAAAATTCCTTAACGCGTATTCCATGCCACCAGCTATTGCAATTCACTCTTTCTTATTCCACAACACTCTCGCACTGTCTCAACCGGATGTAATGGCAAAGATAATAGACTCCATTTGCATGACACCTTTCACTGAGGGACACTAAAGAGGTTTAGATGGTATCCCTCAGCCCCCACAGGCCTGATGCATAATGTCCATTCAACAGGAAGGGGGGTTAGAGAATTGAGTCAAACATGATAACTAAACACTAATGTGCTGATCATGGAGCCCTGTGGGTAACTATCAGAGCCATTATGCAGTTGGGGAATGCCCGACGTGGGAAGGCAAACAGAGCTGCAAATAGATTGACGCTGAAGGTGTGACCTCTCCTGCCCACATTCAACTAGTCACACACAACCTAGCCTTTTTCTTATCCTTACCAACATACTAAGAGACAAAGGCAGCCCTATGTAATGTGGCAAGCCTACAGGACAGAGGTCTGTGCTTCACATCCTCCCATTTCTCCACCTATGAAAAGAATCTGTCAGGAGTGGATGGCAGTGCTTCTCTCTCTCCCCACAGGGCTTAGTACACGTGGACCCAGGGTGAATGCACAGGCTTGAGTCAGCACTTCATCTCTTTGTTTGTCAGTGCCCCCTCCACTGGCCCCCTGCAGGCTATATGAGTGGGCCAGACAGACTTCCTGACTCAGGGATTTATTTGGGGGAACAGGGGAAAGGGCACCAGGGTTATCCCTCACACAGGCTGAGACAAACGCTCTGCTTTTCTTTTCTCTATCACTGGAGCTGTTTGCCATTCATGATGACAGGCACAAGTGGTTCTATGCTGCCTGCCACAACAGTGCCCATCACCCTGGTGCCGCAGGGGCACAGCACTATCAAACCATATTATCATATCCCAGGGAAGTGACAGACCCAAAAAGAGGCAAGGGAATCCACAACAGTGAGAGCACTACTACAGCTGTGCAGCAAATTCTTCTGAACACCGATTATGTGAAGAGCAACACACAGAATCCAAATAACAATTTCTCATGCAATATTCAGTATATACTCCTCTGCAGCATGCAATATATGAGCCACCCAGGCTGTCTGGACATGGTCTTTTCTGAACAATCTTCAATACTAAGAAGATTAAATCGGTATTGCTATATCAGAAAACAATGTTTGTTAGGCGAGAATCGTGGAGGATTATGAGTCAGATGGAGGATGAGAAGGTGCATGAGGGTAGTGGGATATATCTACCTGCTGTAGATCCCTGAGGCTGCAAGGCCAGGCTGGATCTCCATCAACACCTCCACCTTGACAGCTCCTGACAGGCCTTGGATAGATTTACACCTGGGCTTATCTACAGGCTGCAGCCCCTTCATGGCCTCAGCTGGTGCTGCCACTGTGTCTGCCGCTGCACAGAGGCAGCCATTAGTCCCATCAGCTTGATTATGGCAGGAAAATGCCAGCTGGTGTTTTATCCAATAGTAAACAAAGACAAATACCACAGAGCAGCTCAACCATCCCAGCTACCACCCACTCAATACTTCTGACGAGCCATTTGCTGCCCTGGGCATGTGTTGCTCAGAATCAACAGATTGATATGAATCGATTCTCATTTGTCAGGTTCTGGAGGTAGAGGTAGTATTAACATTTCAGCTCCACTGTGGCTGTTCTCAAAATGGAGCCAGCATTTCAGCAGTATGTTTTCTGCCATGCTATACATTCTGTTCACACTCTCGCTTTGGTGGAGGAATCCATCTCGCTGTGGCTTGACAACAAAACCATTACCCTCTCACCTCCAGGGAGAAAGACAGTCCAACTCCAACTGCACAAAACGGCACATTCCACAGAGCGGAAAGGAGAGAGCGACACCGAAAGAAACAGAGGAAAGAGAGGGAATACAATAGACAACACAGCTCAACAGGCAGAATCAAATACTGACACACAGACATGCATTTTGCTGCATGTACAACAACATAACATACAACATAACTTACTTGACTCCCATGGTAGTGAATCCAATATTCTTCTCCACAGGTACAGACCTCCTGCCTCTGATCAGTCCGAGCACGCCTTCTGAATGACAACATTTACAAGCACATTCGTCCCAGGCAGCTACTGTCCTGCTCTGTATCTTTATCCCTCTACCATGTGGGCCAGACCTACTGTGCTTAGCAGACCCCTCTACTCCACATAATCTGTTCTGCCTATTTGTCAGTGACAGAGACCCCCACTGTCAATCACAGCACAGTCAACCAAACACAGCACTGTCCTGCTTTGTCTGCTTCAAGCCTCTTTGTACGGCTCACCGCTACCATGAAAGAAGTTAGAACTACTGTATTTCCCCCAGCAACGCATGCTAGCGTCACATTTACAAACAAACAGGATGGACTCAGTGGCCAAGTTCCTCATGGAAACTTCAAACACAATTAAACTATAAACCGAGTGGACAATGGACTTCAGCAAGGCATCCAACATGCGTTGTTGAGAACAAGAACAAGCACTTGTGATCCTGCAGTGCTTCCAATTTGCAACACGCAGGACTCATTATTGGAGAGAAGCTTGTCTCTCTCCCTCTGACTACATCATAGTCCAGTGGAGTAGAGATGGCCTTTTTCAACTTCCTGATTTCCAATCGCCACTTTCGAAAGAAGAAAAAAAATGTCACATTTTATTCCCACAAGCTAATGGTTGTTTCTATGGTTACTCAGAGCAGCCAGGGGGATGAAGGGCAGAGTGAGTGCTGCTGACACAAAGGCAGGGTCTTGTGTGTGCAGGAGAACAGAGGCTAAATGGCCCTGCTGCCACAATTACAGCAGGATTCCTTCTGCACAATCACAGTCATTACTGCACAAACACTCACCTGGGCAGCAGCTGCAGGGCGGCGATGGACGACCATAAAACCACTTCCTCCTGACACTCCTTCAGGGCCGCATTCCAGCAAACAGCTGTCCGCCCTGCCCCGCAACAGCCCGCCCGCCAGCCTTTGTGCCACCTCTGAAGTCTCTGAATCTCTACCGACTTGTTGTGAATCCAAGGGTCTTATACTCTTCTTTTCATTACCTATATATATCTTTAGAGTGAGTAAATTATAACTCTCTGGAGTGTGATTAGTGTGAGGGAGCCAAATAAATGAGGGAATGACCTCCCTCCAAACAAACATAAACAAGGGACCAACATTATCTCGTGCTGATATGCAGAAATGAGCACACCGTGAAAAGTAGACAGCAAACTGAGCAGCCGGCTCCTCTCAGCAGTGCGAACTGAGAAATCCCACGTGCCGTGTGGGTAATAAATACACCATCACAATCAGCAGGTGTTAATGGAACAGAAAGATGGGTAGAAGGATCTGCAAGGCGGCAGTTAGCCACACTGTCTAGCCCCTGCTGTGATCTCCGCCTGGTTTCATTACACAACACTGTGTCAATACACTAATCATATGCTCTGTCACAAGGCAATCAGTGCTTAACGTGCTAGTCAGCTGAACACATGGCTTTAAATTCATTACCCCCACCCCCAGCAATATATATATATATATATACACACACACACACACCACACACACACACACACACACACACACACACACACACACACACACACACACACACACACACACACACACACACACACATACACATACACACCCCATCCAGTCAGAGTTTGACCCTTGACTCTTCCTGTCTCCCTGCAACTGTATAGACAGTCTAATTGCCAATTGGTCATTACTGACCCTGGGGTCATCTCTTTGCTTTCCACAATTACCAGAGACAGGAAGCAAAGTAAATTAATGATTCCATAACTGGGATTTCAAAAGATACATTCATCGTGTGATCAAAGACATGTTTTATAGTTTCTGAAAATAGAAGCATCACAAGATAACACTCATGGCCGGACTTTGAAGGGAAAGCTCTCCGATGAGCAACAGCACGAGAGAGTGAAATCACATTCTTATTCATCTACAGTACACAGCCTGGAAGGTATAAGGGTTAACGATTCAGATATTCATGTGTACACATAAGTAATTTGTTCCCTTGAATTAATAACTACTTCATTCAAATTAATCATTTACTCTCCCCAAATATAATGTGTCCAAGCAAATTACATGAAGAATCTGTTATCCCATAAAATATTTTTCAGGGAGGTGAAATTTACAAATAGTTGCTTTTAACTATATACTATTTAACTAATATACTGAAATGAATGCATTGACTTAATACTAAGATACTAATCTGATGAAAGGAATTCTGTAATTTGTTGCGACAGCTGTTTAACCTGTGGTTGCTTCTACCACTGAGTAATCAAAACATTCTGTATGTTAGGTTCTTATAACTTATTGCTTTTACCTTACTTTTGAAGGAATTTTAAAAGAAAGTTTTTTGACGGCACAATTAAGGAATTCAGGGACACAAATTATTATTCATGGGGGACACATTACTGATTTGTGCACAGAAATGAGACTCTGGCCTGCTGGTCGCTGTAGTTGTCAAATCGACATTTATACTAAAATGATTTTTCAACTCAGTAGACATCTTAAATTAAACAAAGGAAATGCTTTTTTGTAACCAGTTAAATGGTTGACTTATTTTTACAAGGAAAAATTAAACGATGAAGTGCTTTTGTTCACCATGCTCTTATTTTCTCTCAGCAGCAGACTAGCTAAGGCAGCTAGACTCTAGCTAATTGCATTCTAATTAAAATTTCATCTCTGAGTGGAGTGGTGTTAGTGAATGTTGGACAAGTGTCTAAGGAGCCCTATTCACTCCATCGGGGTAGAAACTGCTGTTTGGTTATTCTGCTCCTACATCCTAGACTCTCAGGATTTACACATGCATCCCACTAATTGTATCTTTCGAGAACAAAAAGGAATACTAATCAGATATGAGTTTTCAATCAAGTCTAAAACATAAAGGTGCTACCAACAAAACAAAAAAAAATCTGTTGATTGATTCAGTTTGTTTTGACTTTTGGGGATTTACATTTCAATCAGCAGTGATTGACAAAACGATGAAACAAAGACAACAAGAAGACGATGATGATATTGCTGTTGCAGGCAACAGCTGCAGAGGGTCAGGAAACGGGTGTGTGCTTCAAATCAAGCACAGTGCATCTCCACCACCCTTTTCTGTATATGTGGAATGCGATGCTGTTTAAAACTGGCCCATCGTCATTGTGTTTCCCTGGGCCAAGTAAAACACCACATTCTTGGCAGCAAATTATCTTTGGGATGAAATTAAAGGTGGAACCTTTTACTGTGCTTCCACCTACAGCCCCTCTGCCCCACCAGGACCTGCTTCAGGGAAAAACAACTCCACCTCCCTCTTTTTCCCTGCAGCCACTGGCTGGCTCTATGCTACTCTTTTTGAGCTCAGGTCCAAAGAAAACATGACAACTAATAAATCAGTGTCAGGAATGAACCCTGTCTAGCAGAGGGGCACACCTCGCTGTTGTTCAGGTTTACTGCTCTTGTGACAGGAAGCGGTACACACAGGAAGTTGCATATTTAGTGGAGGATCTGGAATGTCCCCCTAGCTAAAGGAGAGGCCTCATGGTCCCACTGATATTCTCTGACCCTGTGAAAGTTGGCAGGACAAACTCCATTTGGGGTGCTTGGAGAAAAGCTAAGCTGCACATTGATCCCCCATGGGCTTCCTGTCACACTCCACAAGTCCCTTCACCTCCTGTGGTGCAGAGCTTCAATGGTCCTATGCATCATTCTTAGCCAGCTTCTCTTTCGCCAACATTCATTATGGCGGAGCACTCCTCGGAGAGAAGAGGCAGAGAATGTATGCACTGGCTGGCCTGCCAGGGAATCTATCAATGACAATATAGCACATTGCACCAGCCATCCACCCGCCTGGAGAGGGTGAAGTATGCCCTGGGGCAACAACAACACCAGAGCCAAGCAGTGCTGAAAAAGCCTCGCTCAGCCTGAGAAACACGCGGACCAAATGGTTTCACCGAAAAACTAAATAACTGTCCTGCAAAGCAGCGGAAGCTGTTTTAAGTCGAAAATGCAAAACAAAGAAAAGAAAAGAACTAAACGTGAAATACCTCAGGACAATACTCGGCTTTAACCTAAGCCCCTTCGTGAGACACTCCCTTTTCATATCGAATTATGTAATTCTATTATCCATTCATGGGCAGTGGTGCCTGTAGCTAAAGGTTCATTTAGTCCCATGATGGTGCGTATCCCAAGGCAATGCTATAATTCAACCATGGCAAGAACAACATCTCCATGGAACATGTGCCCCTCATGGAAGCTAACACCATGAACCACGACCTTCGACAGACATTTAAAGGCGAGTCTGTGCATATCTCCTCTTCAGCTCTCTTCTTGTGCACCTACACACACACAGGAGCCTGAATGCATGCAGGCGTGTACGCACACAGGCTCACACAAACACTAAACACTTCATTTAGCACCGCAACAGCTCGATCTAATCTATGAACGTTTTGACAGACTCAAACATGGTGCGATTTGACAGGACGGGGGAAGGCGCTTACCTAATGAAGAAGGAAGCTGCTGCAGAGGAGGAAGGAGAGGGGGAGGTGGATGTAGCGGTGACGGGTGCTGGGAGTCCCGGTTGGCTGGAGCTCCTGAGTCGGCAGGGCGTCAGGGTGCTGCTGCTGGTGGTCATGGTGGTGACTGGGGCCTCCGAGGCTGTGACATCCCTGTCTGCTTCCCCCATCAAACCCTGGGCCTGTTGACACACAGATGCAGAGATAAGACCACAACCCTCACTTACAAGTTTTACTGCTCCTGCCCACCTTCCTTCCACTCCATTTACTCCCCCTGTGCCACAGATGGACAGGCAGCTGCTGCAGCCAGCACCGGTTAGCGGGAGTCAGCAGTATCCACAGCAAAGAGCTCCCTACAGAACAGCAAGGATGCTGCACCATTCATTGATTCTGGCAACACTTTTGAGGTTGCTCTGGCTGGAGCCTACTGTAATTAAGTGATAACCCACATTTAATTAGTAATTAAATCTCAAGCAATTTACTTCACTCTGCACCTGATTATATCTATACCTCCATGGCTAATTTGGCACTTCCCGCAGGTTGAGGTACACTTGGACTATCTAAGAGCGAGTTTCAAAGGGAATAAACAGCATCAACAGCAATCTGAGGAATGAGATTTGTTCCATAAATGTTTACGAGGTATCGAAACTGTGCCTGCATGGGTACACCTTCCTCTGGAAGATTGGTAGTTGAACTGTAAACAGAGGTGAGCTGCATCTGTTTAAGTCTTTGGGCTCTGGTAACTGATACCAAAGCCACACTGGGTATACATGTATCACCTGTATGTCTTCATATTTGTTACATATGTGCTGCAGCAGGTCATCTATAAACAGCTATACCAGTTTCATCGACACAGTAGTTTTAGAGCTAGATAAAGAAAAACAAGTATTTACCAGATTTTGTGAAACGCTTCTTGTTGCACAAATTTCCAGAGTCACATAAAGACCATTATCATTCTTGTGATGATGATGATACAGTTTTTGACAATGCACATTAAGTTTAAAGTATGATTATGGCTGAAAAGGTTTTAACACAGACCTACAGATGCACAGTCCAGAACAAATAGAAGCCGGTCATACACTAAGCCTTCAAGTCCTCTGTTTCTGTTTAAGGGTGAAGCTAAAACTGGTGTAGCTTAGTGGAGATGGAGCATAAAGTTTTGGCTGGAGCTCAGGAGCCTGCAGTGGTTCACTGATTGTTCGTAGTCCAACTGAGGGAGTGAAGAGAGCTAATTAAACAAGCCAAAAAGCCAACTCCGAGACTACGCTTCAGCTGGAGTCACCATACTGACAAAAGGTTAATCCTCCCCGGAGCCGCTAGTTTATCCAGCGAGACTATGATCAATAGCAGCTGACAAGGACCGGTTCTGTGGTTTCTCAGCATCGGAAATTAAATAAATAAAGGCCAAAGTTTTCCTAAAAACATTTATAATACTGACACATGAACATTGTGTAATCAGCAACAACCTTGAATTGAGCACAACACAGCGCTGCAACCTCTTTGACAGGATATGTATTATAAACACAGTTCAGGCCCTCTGCATATTTACCCCCTCAGTGTTTGTCCCAGATTCATGTTTGGGAGCTAAAATAACACCCTTTACAGTCTTTTTCATAAAGTGTCTGGCCTTCTATTATCTGCCATTTGTCAACACGGGCTGACAGCTGCACTATTTATATGCCAAGCCTGACATGTGAATGCTATACATCAGGATGTGAGGACATACTTACATTCTGACATTCACATAAGAGGCTTGGCTATTGCTCTGCAGTGTGCCACCACTGTTAGCTTTACATGCAGTACAATTTGTTGCTATATTATAGCACAGGCACATTATCTTTTCCCAGAAAAGCTTCACTGAGCATTCGTCAAACGGTGGACCGGCAGTGCACGTTCTCCATGAATTCCCACTTTCCCACTTTCTTCCTTTTGAGCTTGTTATCAGAGTTAAAAATCATAGCCTTGTTTTAGAGGTCTTTGCTCTCTTGAGTCTTGATCATGGAGGTTAAGTCTGATATCAAGCTGTGGCATGTGAAGTTATGACTTGAGAAGTACCCCATGGAAAGAAAAACTGACTGCAAACTGAAATGAGCCAAATACAGATCATCGCGCAGATGCCAGAGCGGAAAGCCTCACACTATGCTGGTGTCGGTGACAGGTTAGGAACTCCCATTACACTCTGGCACGAAAGACTAGAGCACTTCACACGCAGCCGCACAGGAAGCTGATGTGTGTAGCTCATCAAATCTGTCACTGATTGATACGGCGTAGTGTCGATTTTAAAATCAAGTGGCAGTGAATTTCTGAAGCATACAGGGACAGCTGTTCATGGGTGGGGTTTGGGTTCAAAATTGATAAACTATAGACTCACACACATATATTGCAGGTGCACACACAAACACACACACACACACACACACACACACACATACACACACTTGAGCTCATCATAGTGCCTATCAAAGAGTATTCCCCTTGGTATAATGACTGGGGACTTAAGCCCCTCAGCCAAGCTGCTCTCTGTAGCCTTGGACCTGGACTGGCCCTGATTCTGGCTGAAAAGAACGATCTATCCCCTGGTCAGGTAATTAGCCGTGTCAGTGGAGCCATGTGTGCTCGCCCGTTTGCACCGAAAGCCAGTAATGAGCTGGCCTTCGACCCTTTAACCCCCAGCAGTCCCTGATCTCTTTGCCTTGGTGTGCCACACGAAAGAAAAGGCAGAAAAGGGAGGGGGAAAGAGACAAAGCAAGAGAGATTTGAACATAATGAAGAGAGTCGAAAGAGAGAAAAAAAGTTCGGGAGAGTGCTTCCTGTGAATCCTGAAGTGAGCAGCGTAGGCCAGCACCCTATCAGCAGACCATCTTCTCCTCAGCCGCTGGGAGTACAAGGACTCCCCTGTGACCTTTGATCCCAGCGGTCAACAGACGATTACTGCTGAAGTGAAATAGGCCTTGTGTTAATCTGGCTGTCCTGCTTATAACCAAGAGAATCCAACTGAGGGGAGAATCGACTTCTAACAATACAGTCCTGCCATGTGATAAAAAGGACTCAAGTAAAACACTCATTTAGCTCTCTCTCTTTGGACAGAAAATGTCCACTGTCTATAAGCAAATACCAAAACATAATTGCCTTTTTTTTTATGTTTCCTAATTTGGCAAGAATTTTCCTTCCCTTTCCTTCCTGTGTTCTTTTCTTCTCCTGTCATCGTCACTTTCTGTGGCCAATTGCCATGTGAGCACAGCTGCGCTACAGAAACAGCAGCCAAGATCATCTGCTGGGCTTCAAATTGGTGCCAATGGAGCCGGCAATGGTAGCAGGCAACCAGTGGGCCAATAACGGAGACCCTCATGGGTGAAGAGCACTTGGTCTTTATAGATAAGCGCACATATGGTTGTGGATTTTTTGGGGCAAAGGGAGAATCGCAGATTTGGGTCAATCAATTTCTTGTTTTAAATAGCAGCATACACTGCTTGCAATGTGTTTTTCTGGATTACCTTAACTGCTTGCAGCTCTTTATTTAAAAAGCCAATAAAACCAGGAATAACTTCAGCAATTGTGAAGTTGGAGCTTATCTAAGTTGGGGTTTTGCAACAGTCTCAGAAAAGTGAATTTGAGTGCCATTTGCTAAATTCAAGGCAGCTACACTCATATGAACCAGTATCAGCCAATTACAAAGAGGGAGCCAGATAGTTTCAATTCCAAAGACCACAATCACACACGTCATTCCAGATGTTAACCAGAGCCTTTCCCCAAATGGGGGAATGAAGGTGCCCTATAATGGGCTGTGTGTGGGAGTGCCCCAGGCTCCCTGGTTGACAGGATTTCTGTCTAGCACACACAAAGTCCATCTCGGCTCCAATGTCTGAACAACAGCGCATGCTTTCCCCACAGAGAAACCAAGAGGGAATCATGAATTGAAGTTTGTGCCTTTCGGCACAGCGCAACTTACAATCCTCGTAAGTGTGTGTGGGTTTTTGTCATGCTGAAGGATCTGGTTTTAATGAAAGAAACAAGCATGAGAAAATAACACCCATTTCTGCTGTGTTTGTACTTCATGTCCTGAAGGGACATTTCTCTCTGTCCAAGGAGGGCCCCAGCCTCAGCTATGTGTCTGTGAGCAACTCATCCCAGCTCCAAGGGCCACTAATTGCTTTTAGACACACAGATGGAGAACACAAGTCAGCCTCTCCCTTCTGTGCCAAGCCGTTTGATTTGCCCTAGATTGCGTACATGCAGTTAAAAGCTTTTGATGGCCTCCCATAAACCATCTCTGAAGGCACTTGTTGACATTAAAGGGAGGAGTAAAAATCTGTCTTCAATTGTCAAGCAGAAAAGAAGGAATAACACTGCCAAGACCCGTAATATACTGCAGTTAGAACAAATGGCAAAATTACAGTTTATACAACATATCTGATGGGAAATATTAAAGTGCAAGGACTAGATGATGTTAGTATGGTGTTTGTTCTGTCCACTGAGTCTGCCTGGTAAAGAATGCCACAGAGGCTTGAGACCAGATGCCCCCGTCTACGCAGGAAGAGACAAGTCAGTGAAAGCTTCATATCAGCAGCCAGAAATATACTCCAAGATGCTAGTAAAACACTGTCAACACTTACACTTTTTACTGTAAAACTTGTGTAAATGTGCAAGTACATTATTTAAAGTCATAAACAAGGTGCAGCATGATCTATCCCATGACACCAAGGGCACACCCAAGTATCTTAGACATCAAACGAAGTACAGACTAATGCTTGTGCAACATGAGAGAAGAGTTATGGTGACGCTGTGGTGGTCATCTGAAATGCTCTTAAAGAGAAGGTCAGCAGATTAGTGTTGTGATGACCTCTGACCCCAGATCACTCAGACTCCTTGACTACTGAGGAATGAGAGGTCAGCACAGCAAAGTTGTAACTCACAAATTCTCTGCAGGGCTATATCTCTTTTACAGGGATGTGCATCTCCATTCTGAGGCCGATGCGATATGCATCTCGGAGCACTACCAATGATCCAATACATTATAGATACATTTCCAGCAACTCGAGCAAAGATTTTCAGCACTCCACCCACCACTGCCTAAAGGTTGTCTCACTTCATAATTTTGTTGTAAGCCTGTCATAATGTAGGCCTCCAGTATGTGAAGCTCGGCAATAACATAATATGTGTGAAAGTGTGATAGTCTTCTATAACATAACCTAGCCTAAATGCAGGTGTGTGTGTGTGTGTGTGTGTGTGTGTGTGTGTGTGTGTGTGTGTGTGTGTGTGTGTGTGTGTGTGTGTGTGTGTGTGTGTGTGTGTGTGTCACTTCAGCCTCTGAAGCAGCAGCGATGAAAGAGTGAGCGCCCGTGAAAGTCTAACATTTTAAAGAAGAGGAATCAATGCAAATTATTGGTCACAAATTATTGGTCACATTTCTAAATAATAAAGGCATACATTTCACCAAAACATGCCATAAAACCTAGTAATTAATTTCATTTTACTAATTTCCTGAAAATGTATTGATGCTAACCTTATTTGGACCTCAAGGAATGTATACTCATTTTACTGTTGCAATTATTTTAAATTCACTCTAAAGGGATGAAAATGCATAAAATGTAAATAGTTGAAAAGGACACATTAAAGACATACCGGTTTAGGCTGAGGGATGAAGTTGTTGACCCTGGAGATGCTCCACATGCCCTCGAGGTACTGCTGTGCCTGAATGGTGACGGAGCTCAGGGATCCACTGATCTGCCCTCCTGCCATTGTCACCTGGACACTTGTCTTAGGCCCTGAAGTGACAGAGGGGCTCTGGGACCAGCCTGGTACCCTGTGCCTCTCCCCTAAGGGCAGGACAGAGTGGGCAGCTGTTTGTCCTTTGGACAGTTGTTTTGCATGGACACTGGAGGACGACACAGTGTATCTAGCAGGCTGTGGTAAGAAGGATGTAGTGGGCAGGGCTGCCATGTCTGAGCTGAGCGTGAGGATGGGAGCATGGAGCGTCTGCAAGGCCTCCTGCCTCAGTTGGTGGAGAGGTGTGGAGCACACCTGGCAACAGCTGACACCAGCATCATGGCTCCCAGGTCTTTGGAGCTGCTCAAACAGGAAGGTTGCATATCCAGGGTCCTGCAGAGTAAACACACACAAGAGAGGGGCTTTAATACAACTCTATGCATGTAGCAAGTTGATCTCGAGCATATTTCACTATCTGTTCTTCTGAAAGGACTTCCTGTATGTTGTTCACATTTTCCAGGCACATCAGTGGCCTGCTAGCAGTGTGGTCCTCGAATGCCCTCCGGGACCCTCACACCCCTGCTTTAACCACTTCCTCTTCTTCGGGATGGTTGTTTGTTTAGACTGAGATACTTCGCCTGCATGCAACTTAAAACAGCTGATCTGGTTCACCAGGCATGTGCTCATTTCACTGTGTGTGCTGGGGAGCTGAGACCAAACAAGCCAAACGTGAGGAGACAACTCTGAAATAAGGCTCGGAGGGATTAGTTGAAGATCCCACAGAGACATTCCTAAGAGCAACAAAAAACAAGTAAAATGTGTCTTCTATTTGTGAAGCTTTAAAAATAAGAAGGACAAGCAGATTTCAGCTTATTAATGCTTTTAGTAACGGGGGGGGGGGTTAGAGTTTTGTCCTTTCACTTCAGCTAAGAAGGCTCTCTAGGGTGTCCGTCTCTGCTTGGGAGGAATGACAAAAGAAAATAACAGCTGAGGGGATTCTAGTGCCCAAAGCCATACAATTTACATATGATAAGTGTCCCAGCATGAAAACATATGATCAGCTTCTAAATGTTGAAAACAAACTACCTCCAGGAAGCTGGAGGCACGCTGGGCTATTAATGAACTATTCAAATCCTAAGTGAGGGTGGAACATAACTTTCTCTGTGTTTTAGGGAAACAAACACTCACACAAACACTTACACACACAGACAGCAGTCTCTTAAGAGGCATAAAGGGGCACTAGGCTTCTGCCCAGTGGAGTCTTGGCCTAAGACAGGAGCCCACAGCCCATACATAAATGTTTATGAGGCCTTTGGTCCGTGGAACCTCTGAGGTGATCAGGAGAAGTGAAGCAGTGGGGAAACAGCAATCCTCTGCCCTAATGCAGTGCCACTTAATACAGCTAACCCAATAGACCCAGAGACCACAGTGTTAGGCTGAGGGACTCTAAATCTCCTCCCCATGAAAGCAGCTCAATACAAAGACTTTTAGATGACCTTTCTCTGCAAACACCCATATAAATAATAGTATGTACATGTGACCTTTCTACAGCCTTACAGAAAATGGATCATCGGTACATTTCCCTTATTCTCAAAAAGGGACAAAAAAGTGGTATCCACACAATTATACTAAATGACGGAGAAGCATAATCTCCATATCATCACTTTACTTAAAGGACAATCATGCATAGGACTGTAACTGGGCTGGCCTGATGCTGACTGAGTACTTCTGGTTAATGATTTACTATATTGGCTACTTACTTTACACATGGGCAGGCACGGACAGGATGCAAGCACAAGTACGAAATACACTCAGGATGCAGAACATCCCATAAATCTCACAATGAAAGATGGGCCGATGGTAGATCAAGTGCAAGTGAAAAGTTGATGCTATACTGAGGAATGAATTTAAATGTAAGAAGCTTATAATAGAAATACGATGCTATGATATCTAACAAAAAAAAGATATCTAATGCAGCAAGATCCTGGCACGTGGACAATTCTATCGTTACGCTCAGGCATGATATTTATGCACAAGACAGGACAGTTCTGCTGAAATAAGATGAAAGAGTCTATGACAAATTGGAGCTAAAGAAAACACCTCTGGCTGCTATTTTCATAGTGTAGTCTGGCTTCATGTACATGCTTCCTAGACAGGAAATTGAAGCAAAGTCATAACCAGTCACCCCTCACCCTTTACCCTCCAACCACCCCTTACCCATCTCGAGGCACTGGTAGATGGAAAAAATCAATTTCCCTCTCTCTCTCTCTCTTTCTCTCTCTCTTTCTTTCCATGCATTGTTAGGTGTTGATTTAGGGGAGCTAATAAAAAGACACACAAAGCTGAGCCCATCTGCTATTCAGTTAGGATTCTGGAGGTTAGGGAGTGGGGCTCCTGTCTTTATGCCCAGTGGAGTGAATAAAGGGTCAGGGCCACAAGGCTTATGAGGAGGGTGATGGTGTTGCGGATGATGAGGATGATGATGATGTTGGGGATGCGGAGGAGAATGATGTGGGTGTGATGAAACGGAAGGCCACAGAATCCATCTCGGTATGGCACTTGAGAGGCGGAGAGGCGGATCAGTAGCTATTTCACATATCGCTCAGAGAATGTAGGTTTGGATATAAAAATATAGAAATCTAACACAGTAAAGCTGGTTGAAAAAGTTACCATGTAGTTGCAAGCTTAAACAGTTTACTCTTATGTTTGTGCTACCACGTCCAAACGAGCTTGTGTGTATGCATGAAGTCGAAAGCATGAAACATATGTGCACTCAGTCCGCTGAAGCCATATTTTTCCTTTTATCATCAATATGATCTATTACTGACAGGTGCAAGTGCTGCTGTGGAGAAATATGTAATGCATGGCATTAACACACAAACCAAATGTTCAAAGCATTCCCGAGAGGTGTGGTCAGGGCTCTGACTCTTCGACCATTGTTCTGTACAAGTGGGAGATGGCTCTGGTTTTCAACCCGAGGTTTATCCGTCGAGAGAGTTAAACTGCACGAGTGAGGATAAGAAGACAGAGAGAGAAAGAGAAGTGGGAGGAGGTAGGCCGGGGTTGTGGCCCTTGCCTGGAGGCTTGTGGGTGGTTGTGTTGGTTTACTGCCTGTCAGCGCTGATCTTTATTAAACTCTGGGGACAAATGCAGTCAGATGCTATGGCCTTATTATGGAAAGGAGGTGTGCTGAGCGCACTGGGGAGAGAAAGTCCTGCCTTTGGAATGAGCCCTTCGCTGCCCTTAGAGACCTAAGTTTGTCACTGTCCCTTCCACTAGCTGTGATGAAAACCAGAGCAGCAGCAGAAGCAGGAGAGAGAGAGAGCCACCCGACTAACTGACTATCTCTCTGGGTTGATGGAGAGTGTCATCACAGACAGCCCATGCCTAAAGGCTGATGGAAACAAGCTCAGCCGTAACTACTTACTGTATGGATGAGGAGACACGCAGAAAGATGTGCATGATTTCTCTCCCATGCCTCCTTAGGGCGCAAACGCAACCGGGCAAAGTCACATGTAGGATTCTTCCCCAAATCACACCTCATTTACCTCGTCTTGCCAATACACCTTTTCCCTAACCAGACAAAGTGAAACTGCCTTCTGACTGTTCTCACCTTCTGATGTACTTCTGATGTGGAGCGCCAGGTCAGATACAGCAAGCCGACTTAAATCAAGGGAAGGTCATACTGATTTGAAATGCATGAGGCTCCACTTCAGCCGAGAGACTTTTAGGCACGCTCCATTGAAAGTAAAATACCCTGGGAAGCCATATTTTCTATTCCAGTTGAGCCCAACAGATATTCCCCAGACATAAAGCTCGCTGTGACCCATTGCTACAGCGGCAGAAAGAGAAATAAAGCAATATTGCATCAATGTGCATCTATGATGAGAAAAGAATTAAGTGAAAAGTTCTGACATACTGGAGCCTGCAGTTTTGTCAGCTCATATCTAAAACTGTTTTACAGTCGCTGGCAATCTGTGGCATTCTGTTTGAATGTGATTTACTTTCTTTATTTCTAACATCAGTCATAGTGCAATTTCCCCCAGAATCAGTCCAGAACCGGCATTGTAGCAATAACACTTTCAATATTTCTCGATCCTCTGTGTTCATTGCAACTGTTTAGAAAGTTGACTTTAAGATTAAATTGCTCAGTCTTCCTTTCTATCCTCCCTTGCCTTCCAGGTTTCTCTTTTATTATTCTACCAGCATGGAAACATTCCTCTATAAGAGTCACACCACGCTGCTTTATATCTGTCCTCACTGAACTCTGTTCTCACCAGCACCAGTCCTGTTTACACATTACAATTCTTGAGTACTTCCTATGACTGCATTTCTTGTAAAGTCAAGACCACACAGCAGCTGCCAAATTTAATGCCCTTTCAACTCCTGACTTTCCCTGCCTCTACTTCCCTGGAAGGATGCGACCGAGCCGATTTCTGTTTACTTGGCCCGGGACAGTGTTGACCCTAACCACACACCGTCTCCATAAGTCTCAAAGGGATTGGCCCCCCAATAAACTGCAAGAGTCCCGTCCAGATCACAGGGTGAGGACGAGAGCTTCCAGCAGGCCTGGTTTCCCACAGTTAGCCTGGCTCACCCTGACAAACAAGTCAGGAGAAAAACGAGCACAGCTGCTGGCCTTGCCCCAGGTGAGCACAGGGCATTAAGACAGATTACATTCCCAGGATGAAAGCAACACATCCAGTGGTGTAATCCCTCTCTGCCCCCTGCTCCCTTTTAAACTTTTCCCACCACCTTCAAGCCACCTGACTCGACTCGGATCCCCTGAAGGAGCGGAGTGCTAGAAGGCCAGTGACTCTGATTAGGTATCAGGTAGAGCTTTTAGTGCAGCAGCAGATCTGGGATACAGACCATTAAATTTAACCACTGCCTGCTCGGAGGCAGAGAAGACAATGACTCAGGATGTCACACTAGCATGCTATTTAACTCAGTGGGAATGCCTTTGGTAGAACACAAACTGGGACGGCTCACCAAATCACATGAAACAGATGTTTGCCCCTTGTTTGCTGACTTGACAAGATTAAACAAACCTGTAATAAGACTTTCCCCCAAACAAAGCAACCGTATCTGCAGCAACACGAGCAACACAGTCATTACCTACCTGATAATACTGCCTCAGACAGAGGCAGACAGCACTATGGTAATGAATTCATTCATCCTCCGTGGCTGTGTGAAAAACTGCTTCATTTTTCTGTCACTCTTTGGGCTTTTTATTGAAGCACAAAGAGATTTCATCAAATAATGATGAAACATCTCTGCTGCCTTTCCTGCATTCCCAACGTGAAATTTGGCTTTTGTCTAAGTCAGACTACATTCAGACTTGCATCTGAATTTAAGCTTCTGTGAGATAAGCCAGATATGGTCCCAAAATGATTCTGCTCTTGTTTTTCAGAGACTGATCTCTTATAACAAGAACACTTCATGGCTAAAGGTGAAAGCACCAATTGAGGCATAGGCTACTGAATATTCTGTGTTTTCACATCTGACTTTGCAATATTACATTTTTCTCAGAAAGATAAGATAAAATTACCAAATTCTGCAACTATCTTGAAGACAAACTGCTTACTTACAAAGTCAACAACACATTACAGTGAACAAACTTCCCAGTTTTTAGATCAAACAGATGATTACCTTGTTTGGAGAAGTGCATCAGAGTTTTGCATCAGTATTCCCTTTAATGACCGGCCAAGTCTCCCTGCATCAAGCATCTGTTTGTGAGGAGCTCACATAGACGTCAGTCTGTCTGCCCTGTGTGATTTAGCCCTTTCCTCCCTTTAACTGTCAGTGAACTGCTGACAGAAAATGCAAATAGGCTTTACCCCTTTGTGACACTTTCAACACATGATAGCCCCACCTGTCCAGAATATCACAGTGACACAGTGACTGATGAACGATCACAGGGTCGGGCAAATCTGCTGTTAGGATGAGCACACAAGATTTACTACAAAATACAGTTGTGACCTTTTTTTTTAGTTTTTAGAAAATCTTGACAAGATCTGGTGTGACACTTGATTTGTTTTGGGCTTATTCACACTGTGATACAGCTCCAGTACGCTACAATGTAGCCTCCATATTCTCCTGTCATCCATAAAAACAGATGTCGCTGTCCATCAAAAATAAAAAGGCCATAGAGCCCACTGACCCTCAGGTTAAACATAGATAGAGTCAGATGTAATCACTCATGAGTCTTTGCCAAACCACCCTGCAACCATTAATGACCTCACATAATGATGTGTCACCACTCCATATGGTCGACCCATTTATCAGGGTGGGAGTGCTTGTAGCTTCTCCTACTGAAAGCAGAATGAGACTCACATACATGTTTTTATAAAAGTGCAATTACATAAAAGGTTCACTAAACCAGGCTTCTACACAAGAGGGAGAAATGGGTGAAACACATGCATGTGTGTGTGTGTGTGTGTGTGTGTGTGTGTGTGTGTGTGTGTGTGTGTGTGTGTGTGTGTGTGTGTGTGTGTGTGTGTGTGTGTGTGTGTGTGTGTGTGTGTGTCTCCCCTTGTGTGGCTGTCTCTTTACACCACACCCATCCATCACTCCAGCCTTTCGCCACTTGGCCAGTTAATTACCCTTTCCTGTTCACTCACGCACATAAAGAAAACAAGCCCCTTTCAGACTGTTTAGACAGACTTCATTCTCCCTCTCCCCCCTTTTCCAACATCTCTCTCTCTCTGTATCTCTCACTCTCTCTCTCTCTCTCTCTCTCTCTCTCTCTCTCTCTCTCTCTCCTTTTTGGACCCAAAGCAGCCTTAACTGTCTCAGCCTCAGATCCGTCAAGCTTTCATCGACTTTGGCCGGGGTCAGGCTGTTGGGAGGTCCAGCCTGAACTCACCAGCAGGAGAGTGAGGGACTTTAGCAACTAGGGATAGACCAATCATCAGCCTGGCCAATTATCAGGGCCGTTATCTTGCAATATGCATATTATCTGTATCTGTGTTTTATTTTACCGATAACTGATGAAGTTATTTATATAAAAATGTGCGCTACTTTGACTCTGCTACAGCTCTGTAAGCAGTCTGCAACACTTACAGCATACAAAATGTGAAAATTTCAGGAAGCTATTTTTTGAACAACATGAACTGTCCCTCCAAAGTTTTCTCATTTGTGAAAAAAGTAATGCTCCACATTTTCCACTTCCCTGCCCATTGCTGCTGTGGAGAACGTCAGATAGCAGCGGGCTGCTTGCTATGCTGTTCTCACCAGGGACACAGGGGATTGAGTTTATGTACACTTGCACCAATGATTGTGCACCACTAATTAGAATGGCTGATTTTTGGCTCAGAGACACTCTCAAGGTAGGTTCTCTACCAACCAGGCACAGCTTTGGAAACAAACCAAAATGAGTACATAATGAAAGATTCAACAGGCAAGCTGGAGAGGCAGGAGCCAGGTGTTGCTGTAAGCTGCAGGTGAAATCAAGGACAGAAGGATGGAGGAAAAGGTGAGGTGAGGGGATGGAGGTTGAAAACAAGGGAAGAGGGTTAAAAATCATCTGGCACATTCTCAGAGCCCATTGGCTAACGAAAAGAAGATATTAGTATTTGGTCCTCTCCTCTGAATATTCTATTTTGCAAACATATGTGACATATTAAAGTGCTCATATTATGCTCATTTTCAGGTTCATAATTGTATTTAGAGGTTGTACCAGAATAGGTTTATGTGGTTTCATTTTCAGAAAACACCATATATTTGTTGTACTGCACATTGCTGCAGCTCCTCTTTTCACCCTGTGTGTTGAGCTCTCTGTTTTATCAACATAGCAAGGCATCTCACTTCTGTACCATTTTTGTTGGGAGGCACACATGCGCAGTACCTAGGTCAGCACTACAAGCCAGTCAGAAGCAGAGTATGAGGGCGTGCCATGCTAGCAGCTAGGCGAGCATTATAACGTGTGTCACAGAAGTAAAGGCTGGACTACAACAGAGCTGTTTGAAGCAGTTTGTGAACAGTGTTGTCTGTTGGAGATGGTAAGTCCCTTTGGGGTGGACTTTGGGCTTTTCACTTTGTAAACCGATAACGTGCACAAAAAGATATATAACACAATAAAGGAAAGGGGAAAAGCCAAAAAGCATAATATGAGCACTTTAAAGGCTAAAACTGAGCAATTAAAGTCATAATCAAAATTTCACCACAGTACATTTGCAAAGTCCTCATTAGTGTGGACTGTGCAGTATGAAATTGAAACAGTATTCAGTATCCATCCACTGGAGCTCATTGAGAGATCTATTTTTGTCTAAGAGCCCACTCTAAAACACTTACTGCAGAAAAGAGGATCCTGATACAATAGTTCCCTCCAACAGCGCAAACCACTACTTCACTTGTATTTCAAACCCCCTACTCAGTCTATACGCAGTGATGACAGCCACCTGCTTCTCCTCTGTCTGAACTGTTGCACCAAGAGAGCTGCATTCCCTTCAGTTTGTTCTACGGGAGGGCTTTTTCGTTTGGACTGGGAAAAGGAACACTCCCAGTTCCCTGCAGTTTATTTACAGAGAAAACAATCTGCTGATGAAGCTTATGGCAACTAATCTCCATCGCAGGACTCCCCTCAGCCACACAGGGTAAAGTGTGACATGCAAGTGTGCGTGCAAATGGTTAATTATCAAAGACAAATGCAAAGGGAGTTACTCATGCTGAAACAGAAGTAATTGCATACGGTATCTTAATCAACATCCTCCAGATCGCAAAATCTCAGTCTATACATCAACATGATTAGAATTAATCATTTTTACATTTAAATACTTTTTCATGCCAAGCAGCAAATAAACACATGGATGTACAAGATGGGCATTGGCCTCGCTTTTATATGGTTATTGCAATATTTCATCCCAGACACCTTGTATAAAAATGCATAGCTACACATGCTCTAAGTCATGAAAATAAAATGGTATGAAAGTGATGACAAGGTGTAATGTTTAGTTTCCTATGACAATTATTCTCTTCACTCTCCTCTTGGACAGTACAGTAATTATGCTGGCAAGTTGCCATATGGATACATATTCAAGTTTGCTGTTACTGCTGGAGTTTCCCTCCCACTCTCTCCCTCTCTACACATGGAGTGACTCTATACGGTATGTAAGAAGAGCCACATAATGAGGCACTGTAAGTGGTTATTGTTGAGCAAGGCACTTTTTTGTTTGGCGGATATCTCAATTTTCACTAGGTGCCAGCGCGGACACGTGAGCAACGAGGTAATTGATTAGCAACACACAGCCATTGGGATGGTACAAGCCAAAGGTTATTCCCCCATTCTGGCTTCTTAACCATGTTCATACAGCAAAGCACAAATCATCCTGAGCCAAGGTGAGCTGTGCTGAGCGTCCCTATTCCATCCACTCGCAGTCTGCAGAGCATTATCTCAGAGAGTGACATGCTTTGTGTCTCACAAAGCTGCTGCGTGTTGGCAGAACAATGGAGCAGCAGAGTTGCGAGTGGCAGAAGCAGTCTGGTGCAACAGCCGAGCGTAGGTAAGGCAGGGAGAGGGGGGGAATACTAATTTATCATGAAAGATGTCATTACCATGCCAATGACTTCTCAGAGAACACAATGTATCACTAATAATAAAAATGTTAACATCAGCCCATGGCTTTCAGCCAGGAAAACTGTTGTCTGTTTATGAGAACTAGTTGTAGGCTGGTGGGAGTACTGGTAGAAAGAACACACTGAGATAAGCACTAACCATTATCTGTTTTTTTATTTTTTTATTTCCTCCTAATTGAGATGTCTAGACACATTGAATTGAACATCAGTGAGATAAGGAAGTAGGCTGAACTATCTCGGTGAAGAATAGCACACACTAATCCACTTACTGAGTCTGAAGGATTTGGAAGGAGGGAATGCTTGGCTTATCAAAATGTTTTCACATGCACATTTATGTCACTTTGTCTTTTAGGAACAATAGCATCCTACAAATGGCCTTATGGCCTGCAACAAAAAAGCAACTCCAACCATTTCACTTAATATTTTAATTAGCTGGTGAGGATTGGTTGGGCTGAAAAATATTCATTTTTCACTTCTATTAAAATATGTGAAAAAGGTGTTTTCGAAAAATATAAATAATTGATTTAAATTCTGCTTTAGGGTAATTTAATTTCTTAATAAACAATATATATCCAATATAGCATGTTTTCTGGTGATTTAAATAAATAAATAAACAATATGAAATAACCTATTTTGTATGCTCCTGTGTGAATTAAATGTTGCATGTTACATGCAAGGATCAGGACGTAAAGTGTTGTCCAAATGATGTAAATATTGCCGTAACGCAGCTTGGCGGCTGGCTTTTTGACATCGCAATAGAAATGATATATAAAATATATATACGATAGACATTTTGATACCGTTTAGACGATCGCCTTGCCCTATTCTGCTTTATTTCATAATATTTTCAGTTGCAATGAAGTTAAATGGAAAACATTCCTCTGATAACACTGAACAAACTGAAACAAGAGAGACTAACTAAGAAACTACAGCCAAGCTAGCAGCTCTTTGAGGCTGTACATAAACACAGTGTTATTTTCATGCAATTGCTAATGTCGGCTTGCTAGCATGCTCACAATGACAATGCTAGAATGGTGATGTTGAGCAGGTATATTGTTTACAAAGTTCACCATCTTAGTTTAGCGTGTTTTTAGTTTTGCAGGTATTTTATTCCATGCATTTTCATGGCAATTCATCCAATAGTTGTAGAAATATTTCAGT